>JASGCC010000261.1:324534-340662 GCA_030067915.1 Hydractinia echinata
AAACTCACTTCCAGACCGATTTGTAATGCGGTTTTCACCACTGAAAAGCATGAGACTAGTAGTTTTTTAAAAATGGTGTTATTTTTTATTAGACGTTGAGAGAAAGCAGTTTGATCGCCGCAAGTCGAACTTACGCGAATTCCCGTAAATCTCGGACCCAGCCGGTATCATTTGTATACAAAGAAGGTACTCGGGGAGTAAATTACTTTCTGACCGATTTTAGAAATGTGTTTTTCACCACTGAAAAGCACGAGATTTGTAGATTTCGGAAATGGTGTTATTTTTTATCGCGGAATGAGTGACAGCAGTTTGATCTCCGAATACCGAAATTACGTCAATTCCCGTAAATCGTGGGCCCAGGCGGTATAGTTGAATGTATATAAAAAAGTACTCCGCAGTACACTCACTTTCTCACCGTTTTTGTAAATGCGATTTTCACCACTGAAAAGCATGTCACTGGTAGGTTATATAAGTGATATCATTTTTGATCCGACGTTGAGTGAAAGCAGTTTGATCGCTGGAAACTGAAAATGCGCGAATTCCTGTAAATCCGGACTAACCGATAGAGTCAAATGTATATTAAAGAACGTATCCGCAGTAAAGCCACTTACCGAGCGATTTAAAATGCGGTTTTCACCATTAAAAAGCTTGAGAATTGTAGTTTTTAAATATGGTATCACTTTTGATCAGACGCTGAGTGAAATCAGTTTGATCGTTGGAAACCGGAAATACGCGAATTCTCGTAAATCCCGGACCCAGCCGGCATAGTCGAATGTATACCAAGAAAGTACCCGGGCAGTAAACTTACTTTGCGCCCTGTTTTTAAAATACGGTGTTTACCCCTGAAAAGGGTTGAGACGTGTTGTTTTCCAAATTCATATAATTTTTGATCAGACGCAGAGTGAAAGCTGTTTGATCGCCGGAAACCGAAAATACGCGAATTAACGTAAATTTTGGACGAAACGGTGTAGTCAAATTTATATAAAGAAAGTACCCGGGAAGTAAAGTCACTTTCTGACCGATTTTAGAAATGCAGTTTTCGCCACTGAAAAGCACGAGACTTGTAGATTCCAAAAATGATGTTATTTTTTATCCGGCGATGTGTGACAGCATTTTGATCGCCGGAAGATTGGTATCAAAGATGATACCAATCTTGAAATCTACAATTCTAGTGCTTTTCCGCGACGAAAACCACATTTCAAAAAAAAGTCAGGAAGTGGGTGTATTCCGGAATACTTTCTTTATATACATTCGACTATACCGGAATTTACGGGAATTCGCGCATTTTCGGTTTCCAGCGATATAACTACTTTTACTCAGCTTCTGATCAAAAATGATACCAGTTTTAAAAACTAGAAATCTCATGCATTCAGTGGTGAAAACTGCATTTCAAATGGGTCTAGAAGTGAGTTTACCGCGGGACACTTTCTTTATTTACACTCGACTACACCGGTTTGTCCGGGATTTACGGGAATTCTCGCAATTTCCGATTTCAGCGATCGAGCTGCTTTCACTCGGTATCTGATCAAAAATGATAACATTTTTAAAAACTACAAGTCTCATGCTTTTCAATGGTGTAAACTGCGTTTCAAAAAACGGTCAGGAAGTGAGTGTATTCCAAAATACTTTCTTTATATACAATCGCCTATACCGGTTCGTCCGGGATTTACGGAAATTCGCTTTTTTTTCGGTTTCCAGCGATCAAACTATTTTCACACAGGGTCTGATATAAAATGATACTCCTTTTAAAAACTAGAAGTCTTATGCATATCAGGGGTGAAAACTGCATTTCAAATAGGTCTAGAAGTGAGTTTACTGCGGGACACTTTCTTTATTTACACTCGACTACACCGGTTTGTCCGGGATTTACGGGAATTCTCGCAATTTCCGATTTCAGCGATCGAGCTGCTTTCACTCGGTATCTGATCAAAAATGATAACATTTTTAAAAACTACAAGTCTCATGCTTTTCAGTGGTGGAAACTGCGTTTCAATTCGGTCCGTAAGTGAGTTTACTGCAGGATACGTTCCTTATATACATTCGACTATACCGGTTCTTCGGAGGTTTACGGCAATTCGCGCATTTTCGGTTTCCGACGATCAAACTGCTTTCACTCAACGTCTGATCAAAAATGATACCACTTTTAAAAACTACAAGTCTCATGCTTTTCAGTGGTGAAAACAGCATTACAAATCGGTCCGGAAGTGAGTTTACAGCGGGATAATTTCTTTATTTACACTCGACTACACCGGTTAGTCCGGGATTTACAGGAATTCTCGCAATTTCCGATTTCAGCGATCGAGCTGTTTCACTCAGTATCTGATCAAAAATGATAACATTTTTAAAAACTACAAGTCGCATGCTATTCAGTGGTGGAAACTGCATTTAAATTCGGTCGGGAAGTGAGTTTACTGCGGGATACTTTCCTTATATACATTCGATTACCGGTTCTTCGGAGGTTTACGGCAATTCGCGCATTTTCGGTTTCCGACGATGAAACTGCTTCCACTCAGCGTCTGACCAAAAATGATACATTTTTAAAAGCTACAAGTCTCATGCTTTTCAGTGGTGAAAACAGCATTACAAATCGGTCCGGAGTTGATATTCCTGCGGGATAATTTCTTTTTATTTACACTCGACTACAATGGTTTGTCCGGGATTTGCGGGAATTCTCGCAATTTCGGTTTTCACCGACCGAACTTTTTTCACTCAGTATCTGATCAAAAATGATACCATTTTTAAAAACAACAAGTCTCATGCTTTCCCGTGGTAAAAACTGCATTTCAATTCGACACCGAAGTGAGTTTACTGCGGGATACTTTCCTTATATACATTGGACTATACCGGTTCTTCGGAGTAAGTATCCCGCAGTAAACTCCCTTCCGGACCGATTTGAAATGCGGTTTTCACCACTGAAATGCGTGAGATTTCTAGTTTTTAAAACTGGTATCATTTTTTATTAGAAGCTGAGTGAAAGTAGTTTGATCGCTGGAAACGGAAAATGCGCGAATTCCCGTAAATTCCAGACTCAGTCGGTACAGTCGAATGTATATAAAGAAAGTATTCCGGAATACACCTACTTCCTAACTGTTTTTGAAATGTAGTTTTCATCGCTGAAAAGCACGAGACTTGTAGATTTCAAGATTGGTATAATTTTTGATCAGACGCTGACTGAAAGCAGTTTGATCGTCGGAAACCAAAATTGCGCGAATTGTAGTCAATCTCGAACAAACCGATATAGTCGAATGTATATATAGAAAGTATTCCGAAATACACTCATTTCCTGACCGTTTTTTGAAATGTGGTTTTCGTCATTCGAAAGCAGGAGTCTTGGAGATTTCAAAATTGGTATCATTTTTGATCAGACGCTGAATGAAAGCAGTTTGATCGCTGAAAACCGAAATAGCGAGAATTCTCGTAAATCCCGGACAAACCGGTGTAGTCGAGTGTATATAAAAACGTACCCTGCAGTAAACTCACTTCCGGACCGATTTGTAATGCGGTTTTCACCACTGAAAAGCATGAGACTAGTAGTTTTTAAAAATGGTGTTATTTTTTATTAGACGTTGAGAGAAAGCAGTTTGATCGCCGGAAGTCGAACATACGCGAATTCCCGTAAATCCCGGACCCAGCCGGTATAATCAATTGTATACAAAGAAGGTACTCGGGGATTAAATTTACTTTCTGACCGATTTGAGAAATGTGTTTTTCGCCACTGAAAAGCGGTAAAAACTGCATTTCAAATCGGTCCGGAAGTGAGTTTACTGCGGGATACTCTCTTTATATACATTCGACTATACCGGTTCGTCCGGGATTTACGGCAATTCGCGCATTTTCGGTTTCCGGCGATCAAACTGCTTTCACTCAGCGGCTGATCAAAAATGATGCCAATTTTGAAATCTCCAAGTCTCCTGCTTTTGAATGACGAAAACCACATTTCAAAAAACGGTCAGGAAATGAGTGTATTTCGGAATACTTTCTATATATACATTCGACTATATCGGTTTGTTCGGGATTGACGACAATTCGCGCATTTTTGGTTTCCGACGATCAAACTGCTTTCACTAGGCGTCTGATCAAAAATTATACCAATCTTGAAATCTACAAGTCTCGTGCTTTTCAGCGATGAAAACTACATTTCAAAAAACAGTCAGGAAGTGGGTGTATTCCGGAATACTTTCTTTAAATACATTCGACTTTACCGACTGAGTCTGTAATTTACGGGAATTCGCGCATTTTCAGTTTCCAGCGATCAAACTACTTTCACTCAGCTTCTGATCAAAAATGATACCAGTTTTAAAAACTAGAAATCTCATGCATTTCAGTGGTGAAAACCGCATTTCAAATCGGTTCGGAACTGAGTTTACTGCGGGTTACTTTCCTTATATACATTCGACTATACCGGTTCGTCCGGAATTTACGGCAATTCGCGCATTTTCGGTTACAGGCGATCAAACTGCTTTCATCGACGTCTCATTAAATATTATACCATTTTTGAGAACTATAAGTCTCATGCATTTTAGTGGTAAACACCGCATTTTTAAAAATCGGACGGAGGTAAGTGTACTGCCCGGGTACTTTCTTGGTATGCATTCGACTATACCGGATGTGTCCAGGATTTACGGGAGTTCGCGTATTTTCGATTTCCGGCGATGAAACTGCTTTCACTCAACGTCTAATCAAAAATGATACCATTTTTAAAAACTACAGGTATCATGCTTTTCGGTGATGAAAACTGCATTTAAAATCGGTCCGGAAGTGAGTTTACTGCGGGATACTTTCTTTATATACATTCGACTATACCGGTTCGTCCGGGATTTACGGCAATTCGCGCATTTTCGGTTTCCGGCGATCAAACTGCTTTCACTCAGCGTCTGATCAAAAATTATACCAATCTTGAAATCTACAAGTCTCGTGCTTTTCAGCGATGAAAACTACATTTCAAAAAACAGTCAGGAAGTGGGTGTATTCCGGAATACTTTCTTTATATACATTCGACTGTACCGACTGAGTCTGGAATTTACGGGAATTCGTGCATTTTCAGTTTCCAGCGGTCAAACTACATTCACTCAGCTTCTGATCAAAAATGATACCAGTTTTAAAAACTAGAAATTTCATGCATTTCAGTGGTGAAAACCGCATTTCAAATTGGTCCGGAAGTGAGTTTACTGCGGAATACTTTCCTTACATACATTCGACTATACCGGTTCGTCCGGGATTTACGGCAATTCGCGCATTTTCGGTTACAGGCGATCAAACTGCTTTCATCGACGTCTCATTAAATATTATACCATTTTTGAGAACTACAAGTCTCATGCATTTTAGTGGTAAACACAGCATTTTTAAAAATCGGGCGGAAGTAAGTGTACTGCCCGGGTACTTTCTTGGTATGCATTCGACTATACCGGATGTGTCCAGGATTTACGGGAGTTCGCGTATTTTCGATTTCCGGCGATGAAACTGCTTTCACTCAACGTCTAATCAAAAATGACACCATTTTTAAAAACTACAGGTCTCATGCTTTTCGGTGATGAAAACTGCATTTCAAATCGGTCCGGAAGTGAGTTTACTGCGGGATACTTTCTTTATTTACACTTGACTACACCGGTTTGTCCGGGAGTTACGTGAATTCTCGCAATTTCGGTTTTCAGCGATCAAACTGCTTTCACTCAGTATCTGATCTATAATGTTATCATTTTTAAAAACTACAAGTCTCATGCTTTTCAGTGGTGAAAACTGCATTTCAAATCGGTCCAAAAGTGAGTTTACTGCGGGATACTTTCCTTATATACATTCGTCTATACCGGTTCGTCCGTGATTTACGGCAATTCGCGCATTTTCTGTTTCAGGCGATCAAACTGCTTTCACCGACGTCTCATTAAATATTATACCATTTTTGAGAACTGCAAGTCTCATGCATTTTAGTGGTAAACACCCCATTTTTAAAATCGGGCGGAGGTAAGTGTACTTCCCGGGAACTTTCTTGGTATGCATTCGACTATACCGGATGTGTCCTGGAATTACGGGAGTTCGCGTAGTTTCGATTTCCGGCGATGAAACTGCTTTCACTCAACGTCTAATCAAAAATGATACCATTTTTAAAAACTACAATTCTCATGCTTTTTAGTGGTTAAAACCGCATTTCAAACCGGTCGTTAAGTGCGCTTACTCCGGAAACCTTCTTCATATACATTCGACTATATCGGTTTGTTCGGTATTGACGGCAATTCGCGCATTTTTGGTTCCGACGATCAAACTCCTTTCACGCAGCGTCTGATCAAAAATGATACCAATTTTTAAAACAACAAGTCTCAACCCTTTTCAGTGATAAACACTGCATTTGAAAAAACCTGGGGAAGTGACTTTACTTCCCGGGTAATTTTGTTTATGTACATTTGACTACACCGTTTCGTCCAAGATTTACGTGAATTCGCGCATTTTCGGTTTCCGGCGATCAAACTGCTTTCACTCTGCGCCTGATCAAAAATTATATGAATTTAGAAACCAACACGTCTCACCCTTTTCAGGGGTAAACACCGCATTTTAAAAATAGGGCGCAAAGTAAGTTTACTGCCCGGGTACTTTCTTGATATACATTCGACTATACCGGCTGGGTCCGGGCTTTACGGAAATTCGCGCATTTTTGATTTCCGGCGATCAAACTGCTTTCACTCTGCGTCTGATCAAAAATTATATGAATTTAGAAAACAACACGTTTCAACCCTTTTCAGGGGTAAACACCGCATTTTAAAAATTGGGCGGGAAATAAGTTTACTGCCTGGGTACTTTCTTGGTATACATTCGACTATGCCGGCTGGGTCCGGGATTTACGAGAATTCGCGCATTTTCGGTTACAGGCGATCAACCTGCTTTCATCGACGTCTCATTAAATATTATACCATATTTAAAAACTACAATTCTCATGCTTTTTAATGGTGAAAACCACATTTCAAATCGGTCGGTAAGTGACTTTACTGCGGATATGTTCTTTAATATACATTTGACTCTATCGGTTCGTCCGGGATTTACGAGAATTCGCGCATTTTCAGTTTCCAGCGATCAAACTGCTTTCATTCAGCGTCTTATAAAAAATGATACCATTTTTAAAAACTACAGGTCTCATGCTCTTCGGTGATGAAAACTGCATCTCAAATCGGTCCGGAAGTGAGTTTACTGCGGGATACTTTCTTTATATATATTCGCCTATACCGGTTCGACCGGGATTTACGACAATTCGCGCATTTTGGGTTTCCGACGATCAAACTGCTTTCACTCAGCGTCTGATCAAAAATGATACCAATCTTGAAATCTACAAGTCTCGTGCTTTTCCGCGACGAAAACCACATTTCAAAAAACAGTCAGGAAGTGGGTGTATTCCGGAATACTTTCTTTATATACATTCGACTGTACCGACTGAGTTCGGAATTTACGGGAATTCGCGCATTTTCGGTTACAGGCGATCAACCTGCTTTCATCGACGTCTCATTAAATATTATACCATTTTTGAGAACTACAAGTCTCATGCATTTTAGTGGTAAACACCGCATTTTTAAAAATCGGGCGGAGGTAAGTGTACTGTCCGGTTAATTTCTTGGTATGCATTCGACTATACCGGATGTGTCCAGGCTTTACGGGAGTTCGCGTATTTTCGATTTCCGGCGATGAAACTGCTTTCACTCAGCGTCTGATCAAAAATTAAACCAATCTTGAAATATACAAGTCTCGTGCTTTCTTTTCAGCGATGAAATCTACATTTCAAAAAACAGTCAGGAAGTGGGTGTATTCCGGAATAATTTCTTTATATACATTCGACTGTACCTACTGAGTCCGGAATTTACGGGAATTCGCGCATTTCCAGTTTCCAGCGATCAAACTACTTTCACTCAGCTTCTGATCAAAAATGATACCACTTTTAAAAACTAGAAGTCTCGTGCATTTCAGTGGTGTAAACCGCATTTCAAATCGTCCGGAAGTGGGTTTACTGCGGGATACTTTCTTTATTTACACTTGACTACACCGGTTTGTCCGGGAGTTACGGGAATTCTCGCCATTTCGGTTTTCAGCGATCAAACTGCTTTCACTCAGTATCTGATCTATAATGTTATCATTTTTAAAAACTGCAAGTCTCATGCTTTTTAGTGGTGAAAACTGCATTTAAAATCTGTCCGAAAGTGAGTTTACTGCGGGATACTTTCCTTATATACATTCGTCTATACCGGTTCGTCCGGGATTTACGGCAATTCGCGCATTTTCTGTTTCAGGCGATCAAACTGCTTTCACCGACGTCTCATTAAATATTATACCATTTTTGAGAACTACAAGTCTCATGCATTTTAGTGGTAAACACCCCATTTTTAAAATCGGGTGGAGGTAAGTGTACTGCCCTGGAACTTCCTTGGTATGCATTCGACAATACCGGATGTGTCCTGGATTTACGGGAGTTCGCGTAGTTTCGATTTCCGGCGATGAAACTGCTTTCACTCAACGTCTAATCAAAAATGATACCATCTTTAAAAACTACAAATCTCCTGCTTTTCTGTGACAAATGTAAATTTACTCTCCGGGTAATATCCTTGTATATATTTGACTATACCGGCTGGGTCCGGGATTTAGTGGACTTCCTGCATTTTCGGTTTCCGACGATTCAATTGCTTCTACTCGGTGTCTGATCAAAAATGATAACATTTTTAAAAACTACAAGTCTCGTGTTTTTCAGGTGACAACCGCATTTAAAGATCGGTCGGGAAGTGAATTTACTCCTAGGGTACTTTCTTTGTATACATTCGACTATACCGGCTGGGTCAGGTATTTACGAGAATTTGCCCATTTTCGGTTACCGGCGATCAAACTGCAGTAACTCAGCGGCGGACAAAAAAAACGCAACTTTTAAAAACTACGAGTCTCGTGCTTTTCAGTGATGAAAACCGCATTTCAAAGATCGGCGGAAAGTGGGTGAAAACCACATTTCAAAGATCGGTCGGCAAGTGAATTTACTGCTAGGGTACTTTCTTTGTATACATTCAACTGTACCGGCTATGTCCTGGATTTACGGGTGTTCGCGCATTTTCGGTTCCCGGAGATCAAACTGCAGTCAGTCAGCGTCTTATAAATCAAACACAATTTTAAAGAAGTACAAGTCTCGCACTTTTCAGTGGTGAACACCGCATTTCAAAGATCGGGCGGAAGGTGAATTTACTCCCAGGGTACTTTTTTTGTATACATTCAACTATACGGGCCGACCCGGGGTTTACGGGAATTCGCTCATTTTTTGTCTCCGGCGATCAAACTACTTTCACTCAGTTTCTGATCAAAAATGATACCATTTTTAAAAACTAGAAGTCTCATGCATTTCAGTGGTGAAAACCGCATTTCAAATCGGTCCGGAAGTGAGTTTACTGCGAGATACTTTCTTTATTTTCGACTATACCCGCTGGACCGGGATCTACGGGAATTTGCACATTTTCGGTTTTCGGCGATCAAACTGCTTTCATTCAGCCTCTGATAAAAAATGACACCATTTTTGAAAACTACAGGTGTCGCTCTTTTTAGTGGTGAAAACCCCGTTTCAAAAAAAATTTACTCCCCGGGTAACATCCTTGTATATATTCGACTATACCGGCTGGGTCCGGGATTTACGGGAATTTGGGCATTTTCGTTTTCCGGCGATCAAACTGTTGTCGCTCGGTGTCTGGTAAAAAATGACACCATTTTTGAAAACTACAAGTCTTGTGCTTTTCAGCGGTGAAAACCGCATTTCTAAAATCGGCCGGAAATGAGTTTACTACGGAATACTTTCTTTATATACATATGACTATACCGGCTGGGTCCGGGATTTACGGGAATTCGCTCATTTGGTGTCCGATCAAAAATTATTCCATTTTTGAAAACTACAAATCTCCTGCTTTTCTGTGGTGAAAGCAGCAATTCAAAAATGGGGCGGGAAGTGAATTTACTGCGGGGTACTTTTTTATATACATTCGACCATACCGTCTGGGTCCGGGATTTTCGATAATTCGCGCATTTTTTGTTTCCGGCGATCAAACATCTTTAACTCGGTATTTGATCAAAAATGCTGTCATATTTAAAAACCACAAGTGTCATGGTTTTCAACGGTAAAAATGGCATTTCAATATACTGGTAGGAAGTGAGTTTACTCCCCGGGTACTTTCGTAGCATATATTCACATGTACCAGGCGGACCCGAGATTAACGGGAAACCGCGCATTTCCTGTTTCGCGCAATTAAACTACTTTCACTCGGCCTCTGATCAAAAATGATACTATATTTGAAAACTTTATGTCTCATGCTTTTCAGTGGTGAAAACGGCGTTTCAAAAATCGGTCGGAAAGCGAGTTTACTCCCCGGGTACTTTCTTTGTATACATTCGACTATACCGTCCGTGCCGGGATTTAAGGGAATTAGCGCACTTTCAGTTTCCGGCGATTACAGTGCTTTGACTCGGCGCCTTATCAAAAATGATACCATTTTTGAAAACTAAAGTCTCGTACTTTTCAGTGGTGAAAACCTCATTTCAGAAATCGGTCGGGAAGTGAAATATAATTTAGCTAGCTAGCAAGTACTTCCTGAATAGAACTTTTGTTAGATAGTTAATTGTTTAGATTTCAAATCCAGTTTATGGAAGTTTTTATTTTTGTGGCGTTCTGAATCCTATGGATAGAAAACAATGTAGACAGCTTCAGATTATAACAGCCTGCTTTAGATATATATTTGGATGTAAACGAAGTATATACTTCTCTGTTATCAAGATAAATCTTGAGTGGAGTTATAGGTCCTAAATTAATTAGAAATGAAGTTTTTTATGATTGGTAGTAGTCTTTTATGATTGGTTTAATTGTTAAAGACTTGCTTCATGAATATTCAGTAATCTTGAAATTTGTGATGAGCTAAAAAATTTAGAAAAATATTTTGTTTACAAAAGGCTTCAGATAGCTTACAAACGTTTTCGAACATTTTGTTATGTAAAAGAGCAGAACTATTACTAAGGGAATTTTTGTGAGAACTAATTTTTGAAACACTTTTAAATTTTTACGAGAACTATTTTTTTTGCAAAGTTAGGAAGTTTAAAATATCTGGTTTAAAATAGCTCCTTAAGTTGGATACATTAACATGTGTGAGTCTATGTACTTAAAGGGATAAAGCTAAAAGTGCCCAGCAAAGTGGGCTATAAAAAATACTTCTCTTTCGAAACCATACTTTTTGCTAACAATAAAATTGAAATAAAGCGTTGAACCTTGGTATGACATGTTTTTAGGCTGGTTTGAAAAAAAATAGAAACAAAATATTTTCACTATTATCATAGTTCCTGAGTTCCTGTTTTAACCATTTTCAGGGACACCGATAAACGATTTGTAACAGTTATACAGGATTCCCACTCTTTTTTCAAAACAAAATTTGAGAAGATTTGAGGACTTTTTTAAGGAGATTTTTGTGATTTTTGAGGAGCTTTTGTTAACAAAATTGAGGAGATTTGCGGAGAAAAACTTGCACTTGTAAAAATGAAGGAACACACAGACTGGCATCTCAATATTTTCTTACAAAAGATAACTAAGAAACTTTGCTTCACATACAAACACAACAAAAAAAAGTAATGTTTGCAGGCCACAGCAACCACAAATTGTTGTGATACAAAATGAATAATATAAAAACTAGCATATATAAACAAAAACCAAATGTCAAAATTTTGTTGAGCAGATTTGAGAAGAAAACCTAGATTTCCAAAAAAATTGTGGACATTTGAGGAGAATTGAGGATACCTTTTGAATTTGAGGAGATTTTGGGAGTTATGAGGAGGCGTGGGAACCCTGTTATATCAATTTTGACAGTATATCAATTTTGACATGTATCTACATGTGCAAAAAACATTAAGAGCAATTTTCATTATTGAAATATGTCTAAGTGTTATGTTAGGGTCTAAATAAAAATTTGTTCCATGTTTGATTGGTACAACCCAGTTTCATATTTGCTAATTTTTTGAACGCACTATCTCACAGATAGAAAATAAAATAAATCTTTCATAATCGTGTTATAAAATTCTGTTGCAGTATACCCATAAAAGAAAAGTCACCAAATGCCAGCTGCGGGTAGGTTGATTTTACCTGCTCCTGTATGAATACAGTTAAGGTAGTTATGAAATTCAGGGATTTCTCAGACACTAGATCCCCCCTTTCCAAAGTTTAATAATTACATTCTCTTTTCTTAAATAAATTCATCAATTTTAAGTTAATATTTGATAAATATTTGCAAATAGGGTCCCAAGAAATATACGTATTTTTAGGAATCCGATTTCAAACAAATATTGCAAGTCTTTGAAAGAAATTTAATTAAGGAACAAAGAAACAAAGTTTCTAATCCTCTCTAAATTTGCAAATTTTACTATAAAAAAGTTAAGCTAGTTAGCTAGTTAGCTAGCTAATAGCTAAATCTATATTATAATGCCCGTATACGTCTGTCCGTCACGCAAAATGGTAGCTTAGCTGCGACGGGCGAACCCGTGGATTTTTCCACGGGCTAACGACTAGTGTAAACAAAATACCAAGCTAAAATATGTAAAGCTAGCTGTCATCAACACGTCTACATTAGGTTTTTGATCACCTACTACGTGCTAAACATAGTAAAAACCTTGTTACCTAGCTACATATACTTGTTTTTCTTATATTACTAGCCCACTTTTTATGCCCCTATCTTTAATGTACAACGCGTCACCATGAACTAGTCAAAACCAAATGTTTTTTTATAAATTTAACTAGCTTTATAACAAAGTTTTGTTGTTTACAAATATAATGGACCACCACCACGGCTCAATGCGCAATTTTAATCTTCATCTGAAAAAGTGCTGACTAAGGAAAAAAGTCGTAATAATTATGCGAAAATGTAAAAGCCAATAATATTTCAATATCCGGTTAACGATACCAGTGTATTTTTCGACGTCATCCCTCATATCAAGAACGCAAAACACCTTGGGGACGAGGGTGGGGTTACATGAACTTTTAACAAAAAGTGAATATGTCATTGGGAATTTCTTATGAAATCTTTCAGGTAAGTCTAACTTGTAAAAGTACCGTGGGATCCCTTCAACATCTGTTTCGGCATCAGATTTCAATACATATTCTGAATCTTTCTCCGATTGTTCAAATTACAGACGCTCTCAACTAGTGGGCTTGAGTAACCTGAAAACATAACCGTCAAAATGGCTTAAACTGTGAGGAACCATATGTTATTCGAAAAATGCAGCTTATAACAAAATTGTACGCTGACCAAAAAGAAGACGTGGTTCTTGGCTCTTTTTTGGTAAAATCTTCTGAAACTGTTGTTCAGCCGAAAGCAGCCGAAAAGAAAGAATGCGAAGACCCTACTGTTCAAAAAAAGTAGATACTTTTGTAATCGATGGCTAAAGGTAGTTCATTTTGAAAGATAGAATAGATCATACTCATAATTTTTATTTGTTTCTTTTCATATGAGAAAACGGGGAGGTGGAAAAGGAAGTAAGGGAAAATACAAACGCTTGTGGAAGTGGAGATTTCGTTTATGGAATTTTTCTTATATTTCACGGATCTGACAATAATTCAAAAATTTCGCGGCGACAAATTTTCGCGGATGGCTACTTTCTAGATTTTCGCGGGGACTCAATTTCAATTGAAACATTCAGCCTGACACGAAGAAAATAATGTTATATAGCAGCGAATACATACACCCACCCACCACCCACCCACCCACCCATCAGAAAAAAATCAGAAAAGAGTAAAACAAAAATTTTGCTTTTTGACCACGATCCATGTTCTTCCACTTGGAGATTACAAAAAACTTAATACGGAATGCTGATTAACGCCGAGTTGAACTTCACACAACAAGCTTAATCATTATTACTTTAATTGTCTTGGCCATCCTCCTCTTCTTCTTCATCTTCATCATCTTCTTCATCTTCTTCACTTTCCATTGTTACATCTTCGTCCACTTTTCTTTCCTTGAATTCGATTACCGAATTTTTGAACGTGTCCAACACATAATTGCAAACCTTTTGCAGTTCAACAAACGAGGCTTTCAACACTTCGTTGCACGGTTTTTCTCGAGTTTGGATGCGAAGGTTAATCTTCTCTTCAGAAGGATGTGGTACGCTATAACCGCAGTACTCCACTTCAGCATTTTTCATTAGAACGTAACGTAGTGAATTTCCCAATGTATGATCTTCGTGGTGCAAAACGTACGTTAGACAAGTACGGTCTTCCTCGTGATTTGAGGCGACAACCTCAATACGATGAATTGATTTGTTGGGAATTAATTCATTCATATCTAAACAAGAACGAAATAAGAAAAACCATCCAGTTTTATCACAAACTTGGATCATTACAAGATAGCGGAGAATTGAAAACTAGTTGTCAGTTGTCAGTACGCCAACTTAAAATATCCCGGAAATTTCGGGGATATGCAGTCGTTGGTGATTTCCGAACTTTAAACGCATGTCTAGGGATCGATGAAGTAGGCTGAAACGTTCCATTAATCACAAATTTAAAAATATAAATATATATAAATAATCATATAATCATATATAATCAGCGTAAAAAAATATGACTGATATTTATGCACAAAAAGCTAATGCAATTTTTTGTCAGCACAAATGGACCAACTCGCTAAAGTATAAGTCCAGTAAAAAAGCCAATAAGTACGTCTTGTGTATTTTAAGGTTTTTTATTGCTTTGCTTTTCCTTGAGATTTGATTTAAGTTGGATTGGAAGCTCCTGTACCTTTTTCTGAAGGAATATTGAAGTAATTTCAACAATTGATTGCAGTCAAAAATTGTGTAACATTTTTAAAATTTGCAAAAACAACAAAAATTAAACTTTTTGCTATAAAATTTCTAATTTTGTGGCTTACATTTCAAAATTTTAGAACTTAATTGGAATCAATAGCACGGACAATGTCAGTAACTTTATTTTGTAATGTGAACCAAAAATGTGGCTTACAGAAGCATTTTAGACACATTGTAAAACTGTCAGACACATCAGTGTAATATGAATTAAAATACATTTGTGAACTTTTATCTTTCGGCTAAGTGGTCAAACTTTGCGAAAAGTGTTAAATTTCCAGAAAAAGTTGGTTATGAGTCCTGGGAAGTGGCTGACATTTTTGTTCATTTTTCATGAGCAAGGATGCCCCCTATTCCTGTAAGCCACAATTTAAGGTTAGAAACAAGATAAACTAAAAATAACATGTTACTCAAACCTAACAGGGTTTAATAAATTTTTTACACAGTGTAGGTACCAAAATGTGGCTTACAGTATATGTTCTCGCATATTTTTAACTAAAATCACCAGTAAAAGCTTAAATAATCAAAACTAGAACAATGCATACTTCACTTTAGTATCAGATAGTATGATAAGAACTCTTTTGTACTTTGATCTGTTAAATGTGGCTTACACAAGACACGATAACGTGGAGACTAATGTTATCACAAATAAGTAAGAGAGTCACTACAGAATGTAAACCTCATAAACTGTAAAATATTTAACTTAATAGAAGAAATTATAACTAAATGCTAGGAACTTATAAACTTGTAGAATACCAATCAAAAAAACTAAATGTTACTGTTCTGTCTTGTTGTAATGTCAATGTTCTGCTACTAACTTTACAAATGGCAAAAACCGTTTTCCTCAACAAAATGCAAAACATCAGAAAAGTCCTGATTGTCTAAAACCCATCCACATTTATCATTCACCATGTTTACATAGGGGTAAAATGCTCTCTTTGTAAAAGTAGGTGATTTTCTTGCTGACATTGAAGATCTGTTTTGTTTTGGCATATGAATTCGTTCTAAGAAATACCCTTTATAAATTTCAACCTGGTAAAATTTTATGACCTAGTCATCAATATCATCCCTTGCAAGGCAATCAACTTCTGATACCTTGATAAACCAAATTGTATCTGGAGATTTTTATCAGCTGCAATAGCTACTATTGATTCAGGGATAATGAAATCAGACATACTTTCACCATCAGGTATTGATCTTTTGTGTGGAATATCAGAACGTAGTTGTACCTGATTTTTCTTCAGTGCAAAGAATGTGCTTTGTAAATAGTGAACATGTTCATATTCTCTCTCACAAGTAGAGCAAATG
>JASGCC010000262.1:0-283115 GCA_030067915.1 Hydractinia echinata
ACATATTTTTCAAAAAATAAATTTCCCGCAACAATAGCTGAAATAAAAATAGAGTTTACAAACCGTTGTTACTCCATTATAGCAAAAACAATCGGTCAATATTATTTTATTTTGCGGAATAAGTTTTTGTGAAAGTTAACAAATTAATGGTGACACTGGCTGAGCGCTTAGTACAGTTAAACCATGTTGCACAGGCGTATAGGGATAATACCCTTTTGAAAAAAACTTCCTCGCAGACTCTGTTTAAATAAAAACACAAGAAACTGTCCATTGCTAACACAGAGCTGAGCGGTTAGTCCAAGTAAACAGTGTTGCACATCCGTACAGGTGTGATTACCGAGAAAGTTTAAAAATTAATTGTCACAGTGGGCTGATCCCTTAGTACACGTAAACCGCGTTCCATATGCGCATAGGCATAACAACCTTTTACAAAAAAACAGTCTGTTGTTAACACTGGTCTAACCGCTTACTTTAATGGGATAAATTTTCGCGGGGATTAAATTTCGCGCATTTCGCGGATTTGGGTACTATCCCCGAAAATATGTCCCTTCGAAAATTTGGAAACAGGCTATCCGCGAAAATTTGTCCCCGCGAAAATTTTGAAAAATTGCTCGATCCGCGAAATTTTAAATTTTTGTTTTCTCTGTTTTCAAAGTCCCTGAGGCTTCCTTTTTTGTAGGTCTAATTTTTTAACCGAGTACTGAAGATGAAAAGATAAGAGAAAACTGACAAAGGTTTCGAATCAGTTGACCCTTTCAAGGATATCGATTCTTTGCTCCCAGCTTCTAATGCAGATGATCAACCGAATTTGAGTTCTCTTTCCAGCCTACGGATGAACAATTGAAAGTACCTTACATCCCCCACGAAGTGAAATAGTAGTAGTGGATGTAACGGATGAAGAATCAGCTTTTTTGAATCGTTTCGTTTTTTATCTACTAGTTGTAGTTATCCTACCCATAGTTGATATGTTCTACCTGACGTTATAGTTGTGTTGAAAGAGCTTTGAACTAAAATGCAAAACTACATTTTGTCTCCGTCGGTGTAGAAATGACAGGTGTAACGAGGGTCGATGAGACAGTGCCATTCGGCCCCGAACCCTTTTGACAACTTATTTTTTCAAAAATTGCTATTATGACCTCATCCCCGAAATTAAGTTCCCGCGAAAAATTAAAACATCTCTCATCCGCGAAAATAAGTCCCCGCGAAATGATAAAATTTCGCGGAAGAGCTCAACCGCGAAATTTAATCCCCGCGAAAATTTATCCCATTAAAGTAGTACAATTAAACAGAGTTGAACAGGCGTAATACTCTTTTTCAAAAGAACTTCATCGCAACTTCGGTTTAAATGAAAACACAGGATGCACTCTGTTGTTAACACTGGGCTAAGCGCTATACAGGTAAACCGTGTTGCTTATGTCGTTAACAACAGGCTAAGCGCTTAGTACAGGTAAACGGTGTTCCACATATGTTTAGACGTAATAGCCTTTTTCAAAAAAACAGTCCGTTGTTAACATCGGGCTAAGCGCTTCGTACAGTTGAACAGAGTTGAACAGGTGTACAGGCGTAATACCCTTTTCCAAAAAAACTTTGTCGCAACTTCTGTTTAAATAACAACACAGGAAACAGCCCGTCGTTATACCCCATTCAGCTAAAAAATCCTTCAGCAATTTTATTTTTGGGAATACGCTTTTATGACAATAAAAAATGTGTAGCTAGCTAGCTCATTTGAAATACGGCTATTATTATAGAGACTAGTCGATAAGGCCTGTGGAAAAATCCACTTAGGCAAAAGGCCAATGAAAAAATAGGTTGCTTTAGATGTTTTGCTGACGTCAGCAGTGCATATACAAAAAAGAAAATGTTCTTACAATCTTACACCAAATATCAAATGTCAAATCGCATTAAATCCTCCACACAAATCTTACACAAAATAAAAAAGAACAGCATGCAAGGTGCAAATTCTAGTTGATAAAAAGTTACAACAACGACACTCACAACATCAACACCCACAAAACCGACAGTAAGAACACCGACAGTTACAACACCGACAGTCACAACACGGATAATAACAATGTTAGAAATAATGCATCTCAAATATGTACATCTTATAAGTGATTATGTTGAAAACCCTCAGTATTTTATTCTGAAATGTCAAAAAGGAGGCCTGCAAGAGTTAGCACAAATCAACAAAAATAAGTTCTTTACACATTTTAAATATTGTCTTTCCCTTAAAAGCTTATACAAAAATATGAAAAAACCATAGTTTGGAAAACATCAAATTTAAATCTAGAAAAATCAGTCACTTCGGTTGCATACCATCCTCTCCCGCAAAGTTACACAAAATGTAAAAATCAACCAGTCAAGAACACAAAAATTTTCTTTCTTAGTATGATGATCCATACTGCCCTTTACCAACAATTTTAAACCTAAATGTCAAAAAATCAATAAGCAAAGAATAAACTTGAATCAACAAACATTGTATATATACGGTTCATAAACAAAGGTTTACATACAATGTAAAACAATCGGTTTTTGAGAAACACATCTAAATCAACAAAAATAAGTTCATTCAGCATGTCGTATATTGCCAAAAAGGTTATGAAACACATCAAAATTTAAAAAAATCAGTGATTTCAGTGCATACAGTCCTCGCGTTTAGATTACAAAATATAAAAAAAAAAAACAGTTTCAGTCAGAACATTAAGTAATTTTTTTATCATCAGCAAACATTTATCCCTACAAAATTTTGTAAAATTCTCAAGAAAAACAAAAACGTGAAACCATGGAATTTTCTTCCAGCAAAAATTACATCACATACAGTTAGTTCTCCCAACACGGCTGTTTCAGCGCGGAAAGTAAGACTGCGCATGCGCTGGTTGCTTGAGCACGTTGCGGGCGCAAAATGGCGGCCAGAATAAAAACAGTTTCGATAAATAAGTAGATACACTTTCCATATCGTTTTTGCACACATTAAATCAATTACAGCGGATTTGCTTTAGTTTCTCAAAATTATTGAAGCCGTTGGCGGGCGATGGTGTGCATCACAACATAGACGAGCTAGAAGAAGCTTGGGCAAAATTTGGTCTAATTTAGCCATACATTTTTGATCGAAATTGGGAAAATGAAAGTTACACTAAATCATTTTGAATTTGTGGGCAGTGTGAAGTTATGTAGCTAGTGCGGCATACCTTTTTAGAAAGCTAAAAGAACAATCTAACAGGTAAAGAAAAAATTAAGTTTGTATCAGTACTTCTGAAAAATTACTGTTTTGACAAACTTCTGGTAAAAAATGTGCTGAAAGTGTAAAAAATTGCTTTCTCTTTTGGCATGTAATGGACGTAATTCCTAATTTATTAGTATTGTTATTTACTGGTAGGGTCAAATATGCTGGGTATTTAAACCTAAAGGTAACATAATAATATAACTTTACTTTTAATGTAAAAAATTGCTCGTTTTTAGCCTAAATTTTTCTGCGAAATATTTGTTTGTAATACCGTACGCAATGCCTCTTTTAGATAATCTTGTGTGTAGCTGCTGGGCTGAATGGGTAATATATACAAAAGTGGACAAACATGGATGGAATAGATAACTATATACCTTAATATATACCTAGTAAGTAGGACAACCTATTGCTCCAACAAGCTAGGTAGTATTCATACGCAGAGTTCAAACAATTTTTCAGCCACAATTATAGGTTTTTTTTATTCTTTTTGTGATTTTGTTCAAACCTTTTAGCTAGCTGTACATAGCTTGCTAGCTAGATGCTGCAATTGGGACCACCATGTCTGGCTAAAGAAAGTTCCTAGACTAACTTTTATATGTTGTATTAGTAGATGTAAAAGTCAAGGAGTTTGCTTGTGATATTTTTTTGAGAAAAAATATATACAATTGATATTGTTTATATTAAGATATTTAAAAAGTAATCAATTCTTGCCTTTTTGTCTTATTGTGTGTTCCATTACATTATTAAATTTGTTTTGGTGTTTTTGTTAGTTTTTTATCCTTTTATTTCACTTGCTTTTTCAATAGGTTAGAACATTTGCATACGAGATGGAACAACCTGTTGCCGTGGAATTTTGATAGTTCTAGTGAAAATATGTATATATATATATATATAAATTATCTTTTATTACATATGTATATATTTATATATAAATTATTTTTATTACATAATACTCACATGTTTAGCAAATAGCAGTTTTCTTTTGTTTTTCAGTTCCCATCAATGCATTAATAAAGAGTCCCCTAGTATTGTATTTGTAGTATATTTATAGTATATATACGTGTGTTTGCAAAGCGTATTAGATATATTTCAAAATATATATATATTATATATATACATGGATAAAATCTTTACAAAACTTCAAGTTTCATGCTATGCGATCATCAGTTGTGAATATTTATATGTATTTTTCGTAAAAAAATTGTTTCCTGGGTATATACTCATTAATGTCAGAAATTCTTATAAGCTGGCATCTCGTTTACAAAACTATTTTTTGCCTGGCAATTACATTCTTGCGAAAACGTTTTATATATTTGTTGATTTAAAATTTTAGTGCCCAAAAAAATTATGTGTAAGGTGGTCTGGCACAGCTGCAAAAAAGCAGCCATTTTAGCAAAAAATGCAATAAATGCCTCCCATTAGTTTGATTTTATAGCCATAATATGTTGCAGAAAAAAATGATTGCTGCAACATAAATTTTTGTGAATAAAAGGATGCTTTTGAGATATTGCAAATTAAGACTTAACAACATGCATTTGCCACACGTTATTCCAGTTTGAGGCTGTTATGTAATGTATTATGTGGTGTAAACTATTTTGATTGCTCTCAGATTGTCACAGGTTTAAGCTTTTAGAAGTTCTCATTCTCGAAATGTTTTGTAAAATATTTTACATTCAAAATTCCGCTAACACAATATTTCAACAACATGCAGGTTTTTTTCTATGTAAAAAGGTAACTTAAGTATAGGGGTCATTTGAGTTTCTTGAGAAATGGTAAAAAATATAACGTACTATAAAATTCTAATAAATGCGTGGGGCGTTTATTCAATTTTCAGAATTTCTAGGCAGTGTTTACTGGAGACAGGCGTTACATTAATACAAATATTCCTCTTTAACACAAACCTATATTTTTATCATAAATTCACATAAAATAAATGCACCTCTTTGAATAAAGAAATGGTCTGTTTATTAGAGCCTCAACGTTGGGGGAGTGGGTGTTTATTGAAGACTGGCATAAATATAAATTGGTTGTTTAATTAGGCATTTACCTTTTCTATCATTTCAAACTCATAAGTTGGTGCCCGAAAGTTTTTTTATATTTCTTTATTCGCAACAGTTTATGCCTCACAATGCGTTCTTTTCTTTAGGAAAAGTAAAACCACAAAACTTGGTCCTTTTTGGCTTCCAAAAAGTTTGCTTTAATAGTAATAAAAATGCCCCCTAAAATAAAATGTCTAAAAAACTGCCCATTTTACTAAAGCACGTGCTTTACTTCCTGTATACTAGCCTGAAATAAAGGGAATAAAATTTGTTGTTACAATAGGATTAAAATGCCTAAGCTTAGTATATTTGGAAGAATTTTCTTGGTTTGCCGGAAAATGTTAAAACATATGTTTACTTCGGCTGTGCATTCTTTTTAAAAAGTTATTTCAAATAGACATTACTATGCTAGCGACAAAATCCGCTGAAATTGATTTAATGTGTGCAAAAACGATATGGAAAGTGTATCTACTTATTTATCGAAACTGTTTTTATTCTCGGCCGCCATTTTCCGCCCGCAACGTGCTCAAGCAACCAGCGCATGCGCAGTCTTACTTTCCGCGCTGAAACAGCCGTGTTGGGAGAACTAACTGTATGTGATGTAATTTTTGCTGGAAGAAAATTCCATGGTTTCACGTTTTTGTTTTTCTTGAGAATTTTACAAAATTTTGTAGGGATAAATGTTTGCTGATGATAAAAAAATTACTTAATGTTCTGATTGAAACTGTTTTTGTTTTTTATATTTTGTAATCTAAACGCGAGGACTGTATGCACTGAAATCACTGATTTTTTTAAATTTTGATGTGTTTCATAACCTTTTTGTGGAAGATTAATGGGTAATGGCAATATACGACATGCTGAATGAACTTATTTTTGTTGATTTAGATGTGTTTCTCAAAAACCGACCTGTTTTACATTTTGTGTAAACCTTTGTTTATGAACCGTATACAATGTTTGTTGATTCAAGTTCATTCTTTGCTTATTGATTTTTTGACATTTAGGTATATATAAAATTGTTGGTAAAGGGCAGTATGGATCATCATACTAAAAAAGAAAATTATTGTGTTCTTAACTGGTTGATTTTTACATTTTGTGTAAATTTTTGCGGGAGAGGATGGTATGCAACCGAAGTGACTGATTTTCCTAGATTTAAATTTGATGTTTTCCAAACTATGGCTTTTTCATATTTTTGTATAAGCTTTTAAGGGAAAGACAATATTTAAAATGTGTAAAGAACTTATTTTTGTTGATTTGTGCTAACTCTTGCAGGCCTCCTTTTTGACATTTCAGAATAAAATACTGAGGGTTTTCAACATAATCACTTATAAGATGTACATATTTGAGATGCATTATTTCTAACATTGTTATTATCCGTGTTGTGACTGTCGGTGTTGTAACTGTCGTGTTCTTACTGTCGGTTTTGTGGGTGTTGATGTTGTGAGTGTCGTTGTTGTAACTTTTTATCAACTAGAATTTGCACCTTGCATGCTGTTCTTTTTTATTTTGTGTAAGATTTGTGTGGAGGATTTAATGCGATTTGACATTTGATATTTGGTGTAAGATTGTAAGAACATTTCTTTTTTGTATATGCACTGCTGACGTCAGCAAAACATCTAAAGCAACCTATTTTTTCATTGGCCTTTTGCTTAAGTGGGATTTTGCACCTTGCATGCTGTTCTTTTTTATTTTGTGTAAGATTTGTGTGGCGGATTTAATGCGATTTGACATTTGATATTTGGTGTAAGATTATAAGAACATTTTTTTTGTATATGCACTGCTGACGTCAGCAAAACATCTAAAGCAACCTATTTTTTCATTGGCCTTTTGCCTAAGTGGATTTTTCCACGGGCCTTATCGACTAGTCTCTATAATAATAGCCGTATTCCGTCTGTCTGTCTGTTCAAAATGGTTGCGCGCAGCTTTTTCGGAAAATCCCGGCAAAATACCGCAGAACCCGATTTTTACGGGACGAAGGAATATGAAATAGATATACGGCCATTTTGAAAGCTGGTAAGTCTGTTTTTGTCTTTTGAAAGCTGTTTATTTTTGTTTTTTATATGTTTTTACATGTTAAGGTAAATATATTGTTACGTTTTTTAGCCACATACAAATCTTGAACTTACCAATTTTAAGATTTTGGCTACGAACGTATATATAGATTTCAAATGAGCTAGCTAGCTAGCCTTTAATTCAGTTTGATACAACAGCTTTTTATCTTAGCCAGCATTATTTCTATTTGTGTTATTTTCACCAATCTGATTTTACTAGCTAGCTAGCCTTTTATTCAGTTTGATACAACAGCTTTCTATCTTAGCTAGCTTTATTTCTATTTGTGTTATTTTTAACAATCTGATTTTACTAAGTTGCAACTGGGGGCTATCTAGCTAGCTGTTAGCTACCTCTGGCTAAAAAGTGAAAGTAGCCAAATAAATTCGGTTAGCTAGCTAGCTACAACAAAATTTTCAAATTTTTCTTACGCCTAATGAAAATGCAATTTCGTAGCTACACCTTTTTTATTGTCATAAAAGCGTATTCCCAAAAATAAAATTGCTGAATGATTTTTTAGCTGAATGGGGTATAACGACGGGCTGTTTCCTGTGTTGTTATTTCACCTTATTCGGTCCGGGGTTTTTCGAACATATTATGACCGGGGGGGGGGGGGGGGGCGAATCCGCCCCCCCCCTCAATAACTTTTCATAGGGTTGTTCAAATTGAATCAAACTTGGCACATTTATAGTACGTCATAAAAGGAACAAAATGGCAGCAATAAATTTTTGCTTGCGTCAGCACATTTTCTGTGACGTCTTCAGAAGCTTGAAATTTGTTAAAAATGACACTATCTGCTTACAATTTAATTACTTTTGTTCCAGATCGCAAATTTGCATTCTGTTTGAAGTTTCTGAGAGCTAAATAAAAGTTATTTAACAAATTTTCCGGTTTTTACGTGGATTGCATAAAAAATTGCCAAAAATTGCCCGAAAATCCGGTTTTTTCCGATTTTCGGGTAAAATCCGACAAAATCGGGAAATCGGATTAATCACGTGTGCAAATTATGCAAAATGATTCTTCTTAATAAAACAAAGTTGTGTTGCAAGTTTCAAGTTCTAAGGATAATCCTAACAGGAGTTATTAAATTTTACCTATTATAAGGATTTCATAGAGATTTTTAGGGGTAGTTTCGAGTAATGGCCAATATCAAAGCCTCTGAAAGGTATGGGACCTAAAAATGTGGCATGCAGGTGTCTAATAGATAAATATAGAAAGTCAATAAGTTTCATAGCCATATAACATAGCAATAAGGAGTTATTTATAAAAAACCGTCGGGGGGGCGGAATCCGTCCCCCCCCGGACCGAATAGGGTTAAACAGAAGTTGCGACAAAGTTTTTTGGAAAAGGGTATTACGCCTGTACACCTGTTCAACTGTACGAAGCGCTTAGCCCGATGTTAACAACGGACTGTTTTTTTGAAAAAGGGTATTACGTCTAAACATATGTGGAACACCGTTTACCTGTACTAAGAGCTTAGCCCGTTGTTAACGACATAAGCAACACGGTTTACCTATATAGGGCTTAGCCCAGTGTTAACAACAGAGTGCATCCTGTGTTTTCATTTAAATCGAAGTTGCGATGAAGTTTTTTTGAAAAAGAGTATTACGCATGTTCAACTATGTTAAATTGTACTAAGTGGTTAGCCCAGTGTTAACAACAGACTGTTTTTTGTAAAAGGTTGTTATGCCTATGCGCATATGGAACCTGGTTTACCTGTACTAAGGGATCAGCCCACTGTGACAATTAATTTTTAAACTTTCTCGGTAATCACACCTGTACGGATGTGCAACACTGTTTACTTGGACTTACCGCTCAGCTCTGTGTTAGCAATGGACAGTTTCTTGTGTTTTTATTTAAACAGAGTCTGCGAGAAAGTTTTTTTCAAAAGTGTATTATCCCTATACGCCTGTGCAACATGGTTTAACTGTACTAAGCGCTCAGCCAGTGTCACGATTAATTTGTTAACTTTCACAAAAACTTATTCCGCAAAATAAAATAATATTGACCGATTGTTTTTGCTATAATGGAGTAACAACGGTTTGTAAACTCTATTTTTATTTCAGCTATTGTTGCGGGAAAGTTATTCTTTGAAAAATATGTTACAGTCGCAACACTATAATGGTGTATGCGCTTCACTTGATTTACGACATACTGTATACCAGTACTAAAGCGCTTCACCTGATCGTGTGGCACAGTTTACGGCTCTTCTTAAGCGCTCCACAGGTGTTCCACGCCGTGTCACACCTTGACTGGTGGCTTACCCCGGCTAATCTATATTATAATACCCGTATACGTCTGTCTGTCTGTCACGCAAAATGGTAGCTTAGCTGCGCATCGCTGCTTCCCTCTTACCACGCCTCAACATGTTGAAATAGTATTTGTTTTTTTCGTAACCTTTTCATCGTCCTACCAACCTTTTTATACATCTTTTTAAAGTCACGTCCCTTTTTACCACTGCAAAAAATCCACATTTTCGACCTAGCCACTCCGATCATTAATCCGGACCATTAATCCGGAGTATTAAGCCTGTCAACCCTTTTGCGCCGGACTTTAACTTCATTAACCAATCAGAACCCTTATTCGTTTCACGTGTTTGCGCAACCTGGCGTTTAATTTTAGGCCGGGGCTTTCACGAGTTCATCAGAATATCGCAACCACGAGGCCATTAGGACGATTGGTTTTACATTGGTTTTACACACTTTATCTTTTCCCAATCTTTTCCCATTTTCTTTGAAGCACCTTAAAGGCGCGTAATCACCCTTATCGAAAAAATTAAACATATATATTTTTTATATTTATTTCAAAGTTCAGACGTAGTTATGACTTTCCTGAAAATTTGAGGATATAAGACCTACTAGAAATGGAAATAATGGTACTTCAATATCTTGAAATTATTGCTGTTTTTTTCCAGCCGCCATATTTAACGATCTTGTTGATCTCTTATTCTCGTCTAATAAGCGGGCCGCCGCAAAATGTTCGTGTGAAACCGTAGGTAAACAAACGGCCTTATCTTTAAATGAGCACTGAGATGAAGTTCGATAAAATCGCCATTATGGTAGGCTTCGTTCATGCTGTTCTTTTTGGCTTGTTTTTCTTTGTAAAACATGGCATCAAAAAGTGGAAAGAAATTTTGGTTCTGTTTAAAAAAGTGGCCGCGCGTAAAAACATCCGTATCACTTTCTCCACTTAGATTTAATTTTCTTCTATTCTATTCGCCATTGTTTTTGGAGACCAGACAAAACAGAAAGAAGAAATCACAGCATTGCCTCGTGGTTATTAATTATGATAATTAATGCTTATCAGGCTCTTTCTTTTTTTATTAGCATGACCGGGATTATTGCATATTATAAGCCAAAAAACCCAACGGGGGAGAATGCTCATTGTGATAGTTGAAGATAGTTGAAGCACTATGGAGATAATTAAATTTAGAGCATGAAAGGGGAAATTCTGAAAATTTAGGTATTCTATTGTCTAAATCTGATACTGTCTCCATAAGGAAACGACTAACTGTTTGAACAAAGGAAAATAATCAAAAAGTAAGACAGCTAGCGAGGCGAAGCTGTCTTCAGAAACAACAACAAGAAGTGGTCAGTGTTGCAAAGAAGTCTGATTTCAGTAAGTTAAAACGTTTAAATAATAAAGAGTAACACAGAAACTTCGATTGATTTATCTGATTTATCATGTTCGGAACTTTGTTGATACATTTATAAAAGCATTACGATGGAAACACAGCTACGGATACTCTCCCTCATTCATTATTTTTTCTGTAATGGCATGAATCCAGCAACCATGTGATCGATTTTGCCGTGCGTTTGTTATCGCATGATTCGTGCAATGAAATGTAATGGCGGTACTGTAGAGGCGAAGAGAAATTGGGGTGAGTTTGCTATTTCTATGAAACATTTGAACATGTTCTGGTTGTCAGTTTTCAATAAAATTTTCAGGATAATGTTTTCTCATGTATATATTTCAATTTTTACAATAAAATAGGCACCTAAAAAAAAATTGCCTACAGGGTGATTACGCGCCTTTAACGTTTCACCCCTTTATATTTCTCACGTTCTCTAGCCATGTATAAATCTTAAACAAACCAATTTTAAGATTTTAGCTAGGAATGTAGATTTCGAGGCACCATTCTGCTGAAGCTAGCTATACCTAGACAGTGTATTTATTCCCATTCTTTTAAAGTTTTTATGCAGTTTGATATATCACCTTTTTTTATGTTGGGGTTTGGCTACCTAACTCTTTATCTACCTCTGGCTAAAAAGGGAAAGTAGCCAAATGCAGTTTTTGGCTTGCTACAACAAATTTTTTATTCAATAATTTTTAGGATGCTAAATGTAGTTAGGTAACTACACATTTTATTACTGTCATTAAAACTTCTTCCGCAAAGTAAATTTTGTTAGCGATGGATTGTTTCCTATGTTTTTATTTAAACCGTTGTGATAAAATGGTATTACGCCTATTACTCGTGTGTGACACAGTTTACCTGTAATAAATGTTCAACCTGGTGTTAACAACGGGCTGTTTTGTGTCTTTTTATTTAAATTGAAGTTGTGATAAGTTGTTTTTGAAAAAGGTTATTACGCATGTGTGACACAGTTTACCTGTACTAAGTGCTCGGTCCGGTGTCATGTTTAATTTGTTAACGTTTACTGAAACTTATTCTGCAAAATTAAATAATATTCACCAAATGTTTTGCTATAACAACGGGTTGTAAACTGTGCTAAAAGGGTATTAAGCATAAATGCATGTGTAACACGGTTTACCTGTACTAAGCGCTCAGTCCAGTGTTAACGACGGGATGTTTCCTGTCTTTCTGTATAACCGAAGTTGCGATAAAGTTTTTTTTGGAAAAAGGTATTGTACCTACATGAATGTGCGACATTGTTTATCTGTACTAAACGCGCTGCTCAGGGTAACATTCATTTTTGAACTTTCACTGACATACTGCATACCTGTACTAGAGTGCTCCACCTGAACATGTGGCACAGTTTACGGTTCATAATAATTGGGTAACACTTTTACTTGTGGCTTACCCCGGCTAGTAAACTTAAATTCATCGAAGAATCGAATTAGGAGGTGAGCTTTAGCATTCAGACCTAATGATCTGATGTTTAACAACACAAACAATGGCACAGAAAGGTTGAACGATGAACTTGTTATTTGCAAGAAGAAAACAGAATGAAAGCAAATCAAAGGCAGGACCATCTAAAACACAAAAGAGCAATAGCCGATTGTTATCAAAGCCGAAAAGAAATCCATACGTTGGAAGAGTTGGAGCTTTCGCCGAGATGATGCAAGGGCATTATAGGGTGAAAGGTAATGTGTTGGAAAAGAGAAAGTAAAAAAGAAGAACGCAATTGTGGATGGTAGTCCCACTAGATGAAAAAATGCAAATTGTAATAACAACAAATTTTGATACGCATGTCAGGGAATATCATGAATATAAAAGCATCTGGGCACAAAAAATTGGAGAGGTTTTATCGACAGAAAGGGAGCCAGGAAATTTGATTGACAAGTATGCCGTTTGTATTAAGAAAAATAATGAAAATATTCCGCTTTTTTTACTTCTTGAGAGCAGATGAATATGGTTTGTGCGATGTTTTGCTAAAGGGGGAACCTGTAAATTTAGGTGACGGTGATAGGATGCAAGTTCCATGTACTTCGAAAGAAATTTATTGATATTTTACGGAAAACATTAAAGTGTTAGAAGTGTTAAAAAAAAAAAAAAATGAGAAATATGTATAATTCATCGCGGACAGAGTTCGCATATGATTAAAATAGTCGGCATATCTTCCTTCTTTCTTTACAACTTTCACGGTTTGATACATGGGCACACTCTCGACACTGAGCTTTATCGATTATTTCTTGGGCGAAGTGGCCACGACACGCTGGCTGTGCTGATCGCATAAAGTTCTTTCCTCGACTCTACCAGTCAGGAAAGAAAAAAGCAAGGTGAGTATATTAAATTTCCTCACTTTTTTCCGCTTTCTGTATTTTCTGAACTACAAGGTTGTTTTTGTCTGTCTATTTTAGCCTCGCATGTAGCTAAAGCTAAAGCTAAAGCTAAAGCTAAAGCTGTGCGTAGGTAAGCCAGTCTTCTCCATTGTCAGATGATACTGACCACAAATTCTTGTCAGACGACTGAGTATGACTACTAGTCTCAGGCTGGCTTACTGACCATAGTCTCTTGTCATTGTTGATTCTGACCGTGAACACTCTCAAATCAGCTAGCTATATATATACAAGAAATATAATTTTTTATCATAAATTGTTTACAGACTACGTGCTTCAGACACTAGATAGTTAGTTAGCTAATCCTTTAAATCGAACAAAAACTTGCTGTAAACTTTCACTCCCAATTCAAAATACACGATGCATAGTCATATTTAAAACTGATTTTACTATTAAGTAATGATGTAGAAACAAAGCCTGGCCAACAAGAATATAAAATAATGAAATCCGTTATTGGATCGTTCAACCAAGGAAATATTAGATTCGGTGATACAGCTGGACGACAATGCTTTATATGCTATTGCATGGTCTATGTTTAGACGCATCGGTGTATGGACTACAGCAGATTTAGATAATGTTCTTATTGAAGGTGATAAGATATATAAGAGTCTTGAAACTAATCAATTTTTGTCTTTAGAGGAGCTACCAAAATTTGTTTGTGTTGAAAATAAAAACTTCCAAGTTGTTAAATTTGAATATTGTCAAGAAAAGATATTACCCATAGACAATGCTAGATCATTTAACATATTTTATGCAAATAAAAGCGTCAAAGGGATTCTATTGATTATTGAATGTTATACACTCAGTATATATCATGTGGAATAAATGTCATTTCTTTTTATTTGATTCTCACAGTCGCAGTGATGAAGGGAAGGTTATCGAGAATGGTCAATCAATGCTATTAGAATTTAGATCCCTGATAGCAATTGAGAAGTATATTAAGACACCTTTAGAGTCCTAAGGAGCACATATGTGCTCCTAAAGTGTTTCCAGAAGAAACCGTTTTGAAAACAGGGTTTAACATGCAGGATTGGACTGTAATTGCATTATTATTTTTTATAAAGATGGCGGAGACGCTGTGGGTTGTCTTAGTGGCTTTTTGACTGAGTCTTTATATTTCGTATTATAAACTATTGTTTGGCACGGCTGTTTCAGCGGGCAATATTTCGGAAACTCAGACTGCGCATGTCTAAACATTTTTTTGAATTAGGACTGGGGCGAGATACAGCTTTATACCCATTAAACACACTGAAACCTTAAAACTGAGATTTGATAACAGAAATTTATTCATTTATCAATAAAATTTTGAAAAAATTATTAAGTTTCATTTGTTTATCAGCTACCACAACAAGCTTAGATTTTATGTCTTTTTTTAATGAAAACAGATACCCTCTCAATCCTGTTAAATTCTTGTAAACACGAAGTTATCCTGGCAATAAATTTGGTTAAAAGAGGTAGTTCAGGCTTACGTGAAACCGATAAGACATTAATTTGAAGTGTATCAGTACTTTAGAAAAAATTATGGTCTGTGACAAAACACGTTTTTTTTAAATATTTTTTTGTTAAATTCAACATGGCCACTATAGAATTTCACCTAGCCTTGATAGGAAAAACGTTCTACATGTTCAAAGAACTTCAGAAAATTAGTTTTTTTTTTGCATAAAAAAAGTTGGGGAACAAAATTTTGTCCCACACTTAACTATTTCTTGGATACCTGTTTTTAGTATGTCGACCGACCTTCACAATACCCGAGACAAACCGGGTTGTTAGCTACTGATATGTACCTCTTGTGTACAAGGAATGTTTTTAAACCAAATAGACCTATTTCAATATCCATTTCCATTCCGCAAAATACACAGCCGGAATAGACATACTAACATGAAAACGAGGACGTCTAAAAATATAAAAGTTCTTACTTTTTGTCAATTCCAATTCACTTGAAACTCTAGCATTCATTTTGTACTTCTAACTTTGCTTTACTACTTCTAGCTCCACTCTTCACTTCCTAAGTAACTTATTGTGGCTTCCAACTTCACTTTTCTACTTCTACTTCTTCACTTGGTCTCTTTTTTCTTTTTTATATATGCTTTTTTGAACTACTTTACTTTTTGCACTTTTTTGAAGACGAAGGGACCGTTATTTTGTTGTTGTTTTGTGTGTCGATGTTAACCCTGTTCCAAATTATATGCTTTTTTAATCCACTCCACTTCTTCACTTTGACTTTCCTTGCTCTTAATATCTGCACGTTTTTATGACTAAGGGATCGTCGAAAATAAGACATTTTTTATCCGCTTCTTTAGTTCGCCCTTTGTCGAGAACTTTGTCGAGAGATTTTTATGTTTGTTTGTTTTTACGCCAAGGTAACTTTCTATTCGAATGCCGTCCCGTTCGAAAGTACGTATTTGAGCGAATCATACTGCTTATTTTCTATCGCGCATTCGGGTGGTAAAAAATATCGTGTTTGCAAAAGTGACAGACAGACACACGGAACTGGCGTATGATTATAGAGATACAGTATTCCACCAAGTATTTAGTAAAATACAGTAAGTTAAACGCAGCAAAAGTTATTAAGTATGTAAAATATAAGTATTTTCGTTAGTAAAAAAAGTACTAAAGGAGAAGTAACGATTGATAACAAGTTGTGCTTAAAATCTTAATTATAATGTGAATATGAAGAACTGTGTTAATTTTTTTTATATTTGTGAGCTTTGGTTCTCGAGATATTTAAGGTCAAAGAAGTCCTACCGTCGACGCCATGACAGTGTCGATTAGGACTTTCTGTTCGGTAAAATACTAACTTGTGTGACGTAAGTCCGCGGGGATGTAAACAAACGCATTCTAAATAAACGAAGCGAGGGAATGCTAAACTGTGCCTCCTGTGATTGTCTAAGAGTATTTTTATTTATCATATTTTGAAATAAATATATTTATTAGAATAAAATAATGTTTTACCGTTATTAATGTAATTTTAGAGTTTTAGACATGAGTTATCACTTGGAAAAAATAAGTATTACGTGTATTCAACTTTATTATTATGAAATTTTTCTTGTGTTATTTTTGTATCAAAACATCTTGAAAGACAACAGGTGCTTCATGTAATTTGCTAGACTTGACAATAAAACTTATGGTTATGCGCAATAAAGTGTACTGGAAGTGATTTTGTGATAGCAAAACAAAACGAAACGAAAACAGTCTCGACGTTTTTCTTTGTTTACTTACTTTCGCATGTTGTTAAATTGTTGGAAATTATTTTTTCTACGATGATGTTGTTCTACTGGAATTTAACTTGTCTTCTTCATCGCTCAAACCTCGCGATAAATTATAATCTAATCTCTCTTGGAAGACTAAGAAGTGAGTGCATCCTCACAAGTCCTGCTGAGCTATGTACGCTGTGTGACGTCACAAAACCACAAAATATGTACGAACCAAGTTGGCTTTTGTTCAATAATGGCGGCGACCGTGTTCAATAATGGCGGCGAACTTGTAATTATGGCTTTTTGGGAACGAAATTTAAACATAATAAAATGCGAAAATTTAAAAAATTTTATGCAATGTTGTTTTCGTGAAATGTAAGAATGTTTTTATTACATAAGAACATATATCAAAAATATAAGCATTATCAGCATTATCAGCATTATCTTAAAATGCAAAAGCGTGTTATATACGCATGTTATATGCACGTGTTGTGTTTATTTTCATCAGGTACATTTAATTTTCAAACTGGCTGTAAGACTAACGTATCATCCGCGGTACTAAGATATCATCCGCGGTACTAAGATATCATCCTCGGTACTAAGATATCATCCTCGGTACTAAGATATCATCCTCGGTACTAAGATATCATCCTCGGTACTAAGATATCATCCTCGGTACTAAGATATCATCCTCATTACTAACGTATTATCCGCGGTACTAAGCGCAAAGATAGGAGGCTTTATTTTATTTGTCAAACCAATATATACGTGGCCCTAACGGGCTTCCGTACTTATATATATACTGGCACAAATTGATGCGATTCAGTAGTAGCTCATGGCTCATGCAAATGTAGGGTATAATGTACAATTGCCTCTATTAGCAGTCAAAACTAACAAACGCTGTGCAGGAGCTTGGGTAATGTCATTATCCTGTGTATATACAAAGTACTTTTAAAAAATTTGATAAGTCATTGCCTCGATCGTGTGGAGCATGAACACTGACCAAAACAATGTATAGAATCATTTTTGCGTATGTAGCTACTGAGTTTTTTTAAGTCGAATTCCTACGAAAAATGTGTGTTATTAAACTTTTGCAAATGTCTACTTAAATTGACGTGATCGATTGGTAAGATTGGTCGTGTCATCAGTTTGCACCCCTGTGCACTCCACCTTACGTTGAGCTTGGCTGAATAAAAGTAAACATTACGTATCAAGTCGTATGATATAGGATTATATCTTTTACAACTAATCTATTGATATAAGAAATTATATTCCAGACTCAAAAACAGAGAAATTTAATTAAGAAACGCAAATTAATATTACTTAATACCTTGCTAGAACTACTGTGGAGGAGAAAGTAATTAAGATTTACGCTTCCTACTTTTGTATGTCTGCTGAGCTAAACTGGCGTAGCGAAATCTACTTGCCATGCACATTTTAAGAACAGCTTCTTACGTTGGTGTCAAGTAAAATTAGGTAGTAGACGAACTGATGATGGAGAGTTCCATCGTACAGTTTTGTAACATTCTAAGAAAAAAAATCTAACAATGGCATTCTTGGAGAAAGATTTAATAATAACATCAATAACAATAACACTCGTTTAATAAATAACGAAGTTTCATTTTCAAGTGTTGATACAGCACTGCACTACTCAAGTGTGATTAGACGTAGTTTATCTAAAGAGCAATACGGTATGGACATTACAACTGAATTCCTGTGTAGTAAAATGGAAGACAATGAATTCACAGAAAATAGAGATAATATACCAGTTAAAGGTTTGTTTTTATTTTTGTTTCTCAGGATTTTTTTACCTCGCTTCGTGATCCTATTCTGGAATGTCAATAGATTTCCCATAAAGCTCAAATATCAAAGATTAATTTGACTGTTACAATAACACCACCAAAATATGGATCCTGAAGTTGGACTGAGTTAAACCCATGCTAATTTGGCTATGCTGAATCAAGCTTTTTAATCTTCCATCACTGAATCCATGGATAACAACAAACTATCAAAAGTGTTTCAAAAACCAGCGGTCTATTTGTTCTTGCATTAAACCATTTAGATACCTTGCATCTAATATACTAATTCTCACCAAAAATAATTTCTCAACATCTGTCTGACTAAGTAGGTGTCTAATTTGTAAACTTTATTGACTTTGTATTAGACTGAAGTTAAAAGCATTTTTGATTTTACCGAAGCCATTGCATTGCACTTTTAAGGCCAAATAACTTGAAAATGGACAGAAATAACTGAGAAAATAAGATCAGGTTGATGACGTCATGAAAAATCTTTACACCCCAATAATTCTGGAATTAAAATTAGGAACTATGTGCCAGTACTCCTACATATAATTGATAAATGCTTTGTGAATAGGATGGTTGTTGTTTAGAAAAGCCCTAGATGAAGGTTGCAATGAAACCTATGTCATCTATATAATAATACGCTAAGTGTGTCTGTGTGTCTGTAACAGGCAAAGTTGATATGCTTATTTTCCTTTGATGTAGCCGAAAAATGCATGTCTAATATGTTAAATTTTCTGACGTTACGGCGCGACGTCAATAACACTACTTTAACGTCAATATCCTATATTAAATTAATGAAGCCATTACAGTGCACCTAAAACTTTGAGGCCAAATAACTTGGAAACGAGGTGGTGACGTCAATGATTTTTCACCACGTAGGTAACTAGGGACTACCTAGGACCAATTTGGGTAATTTTTCCAAACCTGGGTCCCCAAATCCGTTTCGAAATGGACGAGTTGATGACGTCATCAAAAAACCTTTAAACCCCAATATCTCTGCAACCGTTTGTCAAAAGTACATGATCCTATACATTTTCTTGATCAGCGTTTCAAGATCTATACGATAAAGGCGGGTTTATGAATTTCGAAAGAAAAATTTTTGGTACTTTTATTAGGTACTTTGCTGACGTCAGCAATATTTTTAAACCTTTATATCTTCTTAACCGTTCGTCAATAGCACATGATAATATACATTTTTCTCATCAGCGTTTCTATCTCTACACATTACAGGAAACGAATAAACTAAATTTTGCCAAATTTTTTTTTGTATATGCACTGCTGACGTCAGCAAAAATCTAAAACAACCTATTTTCCCATTGTCCTTCTGCCTAAGTGGATTTCTCCACGGGCCTTATCGACTAGTCTCTTATAATAATACGGAGAGTGTGTCCGTCTGTCTGTGACAGGCAAAGTGGATGTGTTCATTTTCCTTTGATGTAGCCGAAATTTCCTTTGAAGTCTCCGAAAAAGTTATATCCATTTTGCCAGCGGGTTTACTTTGTTTACATCACGTGATCTAAATGAAGCAACTTGATTTGCTGAAAAAAAATTTAACGGCTAACTCCCGAAAAATGGTAACCCTCGACACAAAAGCAACTACAAGAAAACAGTCCCTTCGTCTTGAAAAAAGTGCAAAAAGTAATTCAGAGAAAGAAAAGTCCAAGAAATGAAGTGAGAAGTGGTAGCTAGAGCTAGAAGTAAAGTAGTAAAGTTAGAAGAAGAAAATAGAAGCTAGAGGTTGAAGTGGATTTGAAATCACAAATAGTAAGAACTTTGATGTTTTTAGACGTTTAGTTTTTATGTCACTGGAGCAAGCAGACTCGCATTTTCCAAGAAAAGCCTCAAATTCTTGAAGTTTTATATTTTAGCGCTTTTTTAAAAACAAACCTAGCCACCATATTTGTTTATGTTTTTGTTGCATAATTAATGTATCCCCTGGTGCGTAACTAATGTGTTTGTCCTAAAATTCAAAATGCTACATAAAGCTGTTAGCTGACTAACAAACGGAAAACTTTGGTTTGTTGAACTTACTGATCACTGTAATGTTATTATTTTTACTACTATTGTTTCTCTTTATATGTGTTTTACTAAGCATAAATAGCTAGCTTTAGTTATAGCTAAGTGTTCCCAGTTTAAGTATATTTAACTGGGGGTCTTAGCTACTGTTAGCTAGCTAATGTTGTCCTCCAATGCCTGCTACTCATCCCATCCATGGCTAGCTCTAACCTATGACTTATATTGTTATTCCTCTTTTTTAATTATCTATAGCTAGCTACCTTAGTTTCCAAACTTCTTTTCTTTTATGAGCACGAATTATGATGTAACAAGCTAGCTAGCTAGCTACCTACAAAATCTTTAAAGACTTGAACTTTTGCAGATGTATTTTATATTTCTTTTCGCATTTCCTGTAAACTTTACAAAGGGACCACGTGCAATATGACAAGTGGAATATTTTTTTTCCAGAATTTAAAGCGTGTGTGTTAAGTTATTTTTTATTGTTTTGTTTCTGACATCCTGTTTAACATTCGTCAGCCTACATGTAAAATGCCAGGTTATTTTTACAGGGGGGTGTAGACATTTGATTGGAATTTACATGGGTTTTTGACTTTATTTTAATTTATGAGAGGATGGTCGTTCGGTTCGGGAAGGTTGTTCGTGTTTTTGTTTGTGTTGCAAACTGCTGTTTTTTAAAATTTTCTGTAAACTTTTATGGGAAAAAGACCACATGCAATATACTGAAAGCACAAATTTTGTAGAATTGGCCTCCACTAAAGGCTGTTGTGTAAGCTAATGGCTTTTTCATAGTTCGTATTATAAACTTTTGTTGGGGAGAACTAAACTGTATGTGATGTCATTTTTGCTGGAAGAAAATTCCATGGTTTCACGTTTTTGTTAAGAATTTTATAATTGTGGTAATATATAACTGTGTTTGGTGATGATGAAAAAACTTTTTTGTTTTTTATATTTTATGAAATGCCTGATTTTTCTATAATTTGATGTGTTTCATAACCTTTTTGTGGAATATTTATGGGCAATAGCAATATAGAACATGCTAAATGAACTGATTTTTGTTGATTTGGATGTGCTCCTCAAAAACCGATCTGTTTTACATTTTGTGTTAACTTTTGTGAGGACGGACCGTATATACACTCTGTTTTTCAAAAATAATATCTTTGTTGATTCAAATTTACTCCTTATTTATTTTTGACATTCACGTTTAAAATGGTTGGCTAAGGAAAATTTTTTTGTGTTCTTAACCTGTTAATTTTTACAATTTGTGTATATTTTTGGGAAACAGGATAGTATGTAATCGAATAAATGATTTTCCAGATATAAATTTGATGTTTTTTTGACACTTCTGATTGAAATATTAAAGGTTTTCAACGAAGTAAATATTTGAGATGTGTTATTTCTGACTGTATTATTATTGTTAGTGTTGTACTTGATTCTATACATTATTTTGATTAGTGTTTCAAGCTCTACACATAATCTTTGTTGATTCAAGTTTATTCTTTGCTCATTGATTTTTTGACATTTTGTTTAAAATTGTTGGTAAAGGGCAGTACGGAACTAAAAGAGAAAATTTTTGTGTTCTTAACTGGTTGATTTTTACATTTTGTGTAAATTTTTGTGGGAGAGTATGGTATGCAACTAAAATGACTGATTTTTCTAGATTTAAATTTTATGTTTTCCAAACTATGGCTTTTTCATATTTTTGTATAAGTGTAAGGGAAAAACAATATTTAAAATGTGTAAAAAACTTATTTTTGTTGATTTGTGCTAACTCTTGGAGGCCTCCTTTTTGACACTTCAGAATAAAATACTGAGGGTTTTCAACATAATCACTTATAAGATGTAAATATTTGAGATGCGTTAATTCTCACATTCTTATTATCCGTGTTGTGACTGTTGGTGTTGTAACTGTCGGTCTTCTTACTGTCGGTTTTGTGAGTTTAGTGTTGTGAGTGTCGATGTTGTGAGTGTCGTTGTTGTAACTTTTTATCAACTAGATTTTACACCTTGCAAGCTGTTCTTTTTTATTTTGTGTAAGATTCACGTTCATTCAGAATGTGAAATTCAGAATGCGCGTGCGCAAAATTCGCGATATATTTTGTAATTTTTTCAAGATGGTAGACGTCGTCGCATGCCTGACAAACATTGTTTTACAAATTGGATGCTCTACTGATTTTGAACAAAAGCTGACTTTCATGACTACAAAGCGTTTGTTTTAATTTTATAATGTTTGATAACATGTTGGCGAAGACAAAAAAATTGTTGGTGGCTATGGCGAAAAGCAAGAAAACGAAAGAAGAACATTTCATTGTCAAGAACGTATTTTTTTCCGACAGGGGCAAAAGGAGCATATAAAAATGCCTAAAACTAACATTCAAAAGTTTTCCAAGCCTATTCATAGTTATTTTTATTAATTTCAAACATTGTATTACCAGAAGAAATCAAAGTCCTGGTGCTTACATTTTTTTGCTCTGAAAAATTTGCCTTCAAAGTCAAGATATTTTGGTGACCTGTAGCTAGCTAATGGCACTTGAATGATGATGTTATGAGTAGTATAATGAATTGTAAGTAGAATTTTGTTATTACTGACTAAAAAAGGTTACTGATATGAATGTTTTTTCTTAGTAAACTATATTTTGTGTTTTTTTCATCTTTTCAACGCTGGGCTGGGCCTCTGCTCTCTAGCAACGCATTGTTGTTATGACTAAAGTACTGTGTATAGCTTTACAACTTTGTGCATAAACATGGTAGCCTTAAAGTAAAATATCAATAAGGAGTGTATTACACTGTGTTGTATAAGAAATATAGTGTGAATAGAACTATTTTATTGCGTTTACAATTGTTTATCACCAATTATGACGTGTTATTCTATTCTTACCTAAATTTCGGATATACGATTCCTAGGAATTGCTAAAACCTCTCCCCCCTTTCTTTTAGTGTCGAAAAGATGCTAATACACAAGTTCACAGTCTCACAGTCTTTCTTTTGTTACCACGTCTTATTGAGAATTAAAAAGAAAAGAAGTAAACTGTAATGAATTAAGAAGGCTCTTACCATGAAAAAAAGTGAAATATTTTTTAGAGCATCATTGAAAAATTAATTTGTTTTTTGCCAAAACCCCTTAAACAAGAACTTAAAAATTCAAATTACACATTAAAAATACTTATTATCGGAGAATTTTGTGTAAAAATATGTTAGGATTGTAACAGTGAATTTTACAAAAAAAGTATATATGCATACACCTTTTTGTATAAGAAAACCCTTTTTTGACTTAAGCCTAAATGTTCTTAGCAAGGTGACTGAATATAGGCTGAAATTTTCTTAATTTTTATTTCTCTATTTTATGTATTTTATTTGAAACATCTATTTTTATTGGAGAAAAAAAACTCCTTTTGTTATTTTTAGGATAAGGCCTTGTTAGGATGTTTATTTGACTGGAAAAAACGAAATTTTTATTGTGTGAATGTAAATATCAAGGTCTCCAAAAATTGGATCTTAACATGCTGGGGCTGGGGATTTTCTAAGGATTTTGAGGTTTTTAAGGCTCGTTTTCTTATAAAACTATTTCTTAGGGAGCGTTTACATATTACGTAATTAATTTTTTGCCTATTTTCTATTCCCCCCTCCGCCATGTAATCAGTCGTAATCATATGGTTGTCCCCCCTCCCAAAATTACGTCATCATCTACTTACCCCCCTCCCCCCAAAAAAAAAAACGCTTTAGATAGTTGATATTTTTTTACACTCATGATAAAATATGCTGTTATTTTTTTTTGATTTCCTTATGTCATCAAACAACTTGACCCCTCCCCCCTCCCCCATAATCAAGCGTAAGCAATTTCGATGCCTCCCTCCCCCCCCTACTTGATTACATAATATGTGAACGCTCCCTTATAAAAAAAATGTGTATATATTCTTTATAGGGAGAAAGTTTCACTGGGGAAATGTTCCGCGAGGAAAAAAAAAGCGAAATAATGAGGATTTACATTCGCAAATAAGTGATTAAATCTATTTCGCTTAATTTTACTTTTATATTTGCTCCTATACAATTTATATGCACGTCTTTTTTACCTGCACAAGCTTAACATTCCAGTCATTATGAAATGTCTATGAAATACATTAAAAAAAATCCAAGGCAAAAAATTTATTTCAAAATTTATCCTGTTAAGGTAATGTAAATATTAAAATCCACTTTCATATTTTTTTTAGTTTTTATGTGGCGTCAACAACCTGTTAAAGTGTTTATGGATTACTCCTTGTATGGTTTCAATCGTTTGGGATACTTTTTGTTGCAAACACAACTATGCACATTATATGGTTCTTATTGGAAGACTTATTTAAAGAATTATGTTAATGTACAGTTTTTATTTTTATGTTTGCTAAATGAAATACACAAATTATATTGTAACTTAGATTATTTTATCTTTGTTTGAGACTTTTCTTCATGAGTTCTAAGGGGCATGTTCATATGGGAAATATTTTCTCGGGAACCGGGAAAAGGTTTCAGCATGATATCAAGTCAAGATCTCAAACTCTTAACAAAATTTAGTTGCGTTTATATGAGAAAAAACATTTACCCGCCTACCAAGATCTCGGGTGCGCATGATCGAGATCTCGGTAAGCGGGTAATGCATTTTCCCAAAAAACAGAAGTTTCCTCGGCAGGCGAGATAAATTTATGTCGGTTGGGCATAATTTTCAAGAATAAACAATAGATTCTTATCATAATAAACAATAGAAACTTATCACATGGTATTTTCTCACCCGAGGAAAAGTTTTCTCGCCCATGCCATATGAACAGAAAGTAAAAATTATATCATGCTGAAATATTTCCCCGCTATCCGAGGAAATATTTGATATGAAAAGCCCCTAAATATGACATTTCGCACTTAACAGCAAAAGCGTGGCAGTATACATTGTTCAAAGCATTCATAAGGCCTTATTTGGTTTATTTTTTCACAGTTTAATTAACAGCCAGCTAGCTAAATATAAAACCGAAACTGCCACTAGGCTCTTGGAGTGCTCTTAAAACATGCTCTTATTTCATCCAAATTTAAGGCTTGTATTCTTTGGCCAAAAATTAACCCATGTGCTATTAAATTGAAGGTAATGCAATTGTGTGGCCACATATCAATCTGCTATATCTTAAGCTTTTGCTGCATTTTTTCCCTGTCCTAGCATTTATGGCTATAGCTACCCCACAATGACCTGCTACACTGTATCTAGGTGGTCTTGATCTACCACACTTTCATACTTAGATTTGTGCAAATCAGAGTGACATCAAAAGAACTGTTAAATGTAATAATGAGATTAATTTAACCTTTTTTGACTATCTAAGACTTAGCTATAGAACTTTTTGCATGTCGTTCTGTCGGCCATGTTTGTTGATATTCAAGGAGGCTAGCTAGCCCCAAACACCCTTACCGTGGAAAATGCTTAAAAACTTTTAGTAAAAAAATGTAAGCAAAATAAGGTTTTTTGCAGCGGAAAGACAAATCCCGTAGCTTTTCAAAATATATATACTTTGCTGGGTGAAAAACTTTAGTTCTCTCTCAAATTTTGGTAGAATATAGGAATTCTGCAAATTTGTCGGATAAAAAAACCCTTTCGTTTACGTTGCCACAACAAAAGCAAACCCGTCGTTTTCAGTGTTTATACGGAGCCTTGGCCACACTTATTATAATAAAATACAAAGTAAACAATATTTTAGCACCATGCCTTGTAATTTAGCATGTTAAGTCAGGTATGTCGAGATTATGACGTCATCAACGCCACGGAATTTTTGCGTTTTGAGCTTTCAAAAGTTAGCGCATGCGCAGACTGAATTTCCCGTGTACAGGCGGGACTGAATGACCGTGGATTTGTGTGGAGGATTTAATGCGATTTGATATTTGACATTTTGTGTAAGATTTTAAGAACATTTTTTTGTATATGCACTGCTGACGTCAGAAAAACATCTAAAAGAACCTATTTTCCCATTGTCCTTCTGCCTAAGTGGATTTCTCCACGGGCCTTATCGACTAGTCTCTTATAATAATACGGAGAGTGTGTCCGTCTGTCTGTGACAGGCAAAGTGGATGTGTTCATTTTCCTTTGATGTAGCCGAAATTTCCTTTGAAGTCTCCGAAAAAGTTATATCCATTTTGCCAGCGGGTTTACTTTGTTTACATCACGTGATCTAAATGAAGCAACTTGATTTGCTGAAAAAAAATTTAACGGCTAACTCCCGAAAAATGGTAACCCTCGACACAAAAGCAACTACAAGAAAACAGTCCCTTCGTCTTGAAAAAAGTGCAAAAAGTAATTCAGAGAAAGAAAAGTCCAAGAAATGAAGTGAGAAGTGGTAGCTAGGGCTAGAAGTAAAGTAGTAAAGTTAGAAGAAGAAAATAGAAGCTAGAGGTTGAAGTGGATTTGAAATCACAAATAGTAAGAACTTTGATGTTTTTAGACGTTTACTTTTTGTCACTGGAGCAAGCAGACTCGCATTTTCCAAGAAAAGCCTCAAATTCTTGAAGTTTTATATTTTAGCGCTTTTTTAAAAACAAACCTAGCCACCATATTTGTTTATGTTTTTGTTGCATAATTAATGTATCCCCTGGTGCGTAACTAATGTGTTTGTCCTAAAATTCAAAATGCTACATAAAGCTGTTAGCTGACTAACAAACGGAAAACTTTGGTTTGTTGAACTTACTGATCACTGTAATGTTATTATTTTTACTACTATTGTTTCTCTTTATATGTGTTTTACTAAGCATAAATAGCTAGCTTTAGTTATAGCTAAGTGTTCCCAGTTTAAGTATATTTAACTGGGGGTCTTAGCTACTGTTAGCTAGCTAATGTTGTCCTCCAATGCCTGCTACTCATCCCATCCATGGCTAGCTCTAACCTATGACTTATATTGTTATTCCTCTTTTTTAATTATCTATAGCTAGCTACCTTAGTTTCCAAACTTCTTTTCTTTTATGAGCACGAATTATGATGTAACAAGCTAGCTAGCTAGCTACCTACAAAATCTTTAAAGACTTGAACTTTTGCAGATGTATTTTATATTTCTTTTCGCATTTCCTGTAAACTTTACAAAGGGACCACGTGCAATATGACAAGTGGAATATTTTTTTTCCAGAATTTAAAGCGTGTGTGTTAAGTTATTTTTTATTGTTTTGTTTCTGACATCCTGTTTAACATTCGTCAGCCTACATGTAAAATGCCAGGTTATTTTTACAGGGGGGTGTAGACATTTGATTGGAATTTAAAAGGGTTTTTGACTTTATTTTAATTTATGAGAGGATGGTCGTTCGGTTCGGGAAGGTTGTTCGTGTTTTTGTTTGTGTTGCAAACTGCTGTTTTTTAAAATTTTCTGTAAACTTTTATGGGAAAAAGACCACATGCAATATACTGAAAGCACAAATTTTGTAGAATTGGCCTCCACTAAAGGCTGTTGTGTAAGCTAATGGCTTTTTCATAGTTCGTATTATAAACTTTTGTTGGGGAGAACTAAACTGTATGTGATGTCATTTTTGCTGGAAGAAAATTCCATGGTTTCACGTTTTTGTTAAGAATTTTATAATTGTGGTAATATATAACTGTGTTTGGTGATGATGAAAAAACTTTTTTGTTTTTTATATTTTATGAAATGCCTGATTTTTCTATAATTTGATGTGTTTCATAACCTTTTTGTGGAATATTTATGGGCAATAGCAATATAGAACATGCTAAATGAATTGATTTTTGTTGATTTGGATGTGCTCCTCAAAAACCGATCTGTTTTACATTTTGTGTTAACTTTTGTGAGGACGGACCGTATATACACTCTGTTTTTCAAAAATAATATCTTTGTTGATTCAAATTTACTCCTTATTTATTTTTGACATTCACGTTTAAAATGGTTGGCTAAGGAAAATTTTTTGTGTTCTTAACCTGTTAATTTTTACAATTTGTGTATATTTTTGGGAAACAGGATAGTATGTAATCGAATAAATGATTTTCCAGATATAAATTTGATGTTTTTTGACACTTCTGATTGAAATATTAAAGGTTTTCAACGAAGTAAATATTTGAGATGTGTTATTTCTGACTTATTATTATTGTTAGTGTTGTACTTGATTCTATACATTATTTTGATTAGTGTTTCAAGCTCTACACATAATCTTTGTTGATTCAAGTTTATTCTTTGCTCATTGATTTTTTGACATTTTGTTTAAAATTGTTGGTAAAGGGCAGTACGGAACTAAAAGAGAAAATTTTTGTGTTCTTAACTGGTTGATTTTTACATTTTGTGTAAATTTTTGTGGGAGAGTATGGTATGCAACTAAAATGACTGATTTTTCTAGATTTAAATTTTATGTTTTCCAAACTATGGCTTTTTCATATTTTTGTATAAGTGTAAGGGAAAAACAATATTTAAAATGTGTAAAAAACTTATTTTTGTTGATTTGTGCTAACTCTTGGAGGCCTCCTTTTTGACACTTCAGAATAAAATACTGAGGGTTTTCAACATAATCACTTATAAGATGTAAATATTTGAGATGCGTTATTCTGACATTCTTATTATCCGTGTTGTGACTGTTGGTGTTGTAACTGTCGGTCTTCTTACTGTCGGTTTTGTGAGTTTAGTGTTGTGAGTGTCGATGTTGTGAGTGTCGTTGTTGTAACTTTTTATCAACTAGATTTTACACCTTGCAAGCTGTTCTTTTTTATTTTGTGTAAGATTTGTGTGGAGGATTTAATGCGATTTGATATTTGCCATTTTGTGTAAGATTTTAAGAACATTTTTTTGTATATGCACTGCTGACGTCAGAAAAACATCTAAAAGAACGTATTTTCCCATTGTCCTTCTGCCTAAGTGGATTTCTCCACGGGCCTTATCGACTATCTATAATAATACGGAGAGTGTGTCTGTCTATGTGTCTGTGTGTCTGTAACAGGCAAAGTTGATATGCTTATTTTCCTTTGATGTAGCCGAAAAATGCATGTCTAATATGTTAAATTTTCTGACGTTACGGCGCGACGTCAATAGCACTACTTTAACGTCAATATCCTATATTAAATTAATGAAGCCATTACAGTGCACCTAAAACTTTGAGGCCAAATAACTTGGAAACGAGGTGGTGACGTCAATGATTTTTCACCGCGTAGGTAACTAGGGACCACCTAGGACCAATTTGGGTAATTTTCCCAAACCTGGGTCCCCAAATCCGTTTCGGAATGGACGGGTTGATGACGTCATCAAAAAACCTTTTAACCCTATTATCTTTGCAACCGTCAAAAGTACATGATCTTATATATTTTCTTGATCAGCGTTTCAAGATCTATACGATGAAGGCAACGGGTATACAAATTTCTAAAAAAAAATTTTGGTTTTGCCGGGTCATTGCTGACGTCAGCAAAATTTTTAAACCCTTATATATCTTAGTAACCGTTCTTCAAAAGCACATGATCATATACATTTTCTTGATCAGCAGTTTAAGCTCTGCACAATAGAGGCAACGTGAAAACAAGGTTCTAATTTTTTTTGTGGATGGGTTGATGGGATGGGTCTCAGTGGATTTTTCCACGGGTTTTATCGACTAGTCTCTATAATAATACGCTAAGTGTGTCTGTGTGTCTGTGACAGGCAAAGTGGATCTCTTCATTTGCCTTTGATGTTGCCGAAAAAAATCTTTGATGTTGCCGTAAAATATATGTCTTCTTTGTCGTGAAAAGCTGAGAGTTTTGTGTGGTTTGTTAAATGAAGTTCTAGCACAAAGTAACGGAAATTGTGTTTGCAAAAAAGATGGCTGTCCTTTTTAAGCATTTGTCTTCTCTTGCCTTCAAAATAAATCTACAAAAACATTTGAAAAAGGGCATGGTATGTAAATGAAGTATAGCAAGGTTTCAAAGGTTTGTTTATGTTTTTTTTAGTTTTGATGATATTATTGATGCGAGACATGTTTGTTAGCTAGCATCATAAAGCCAACCACACCAACAACAACCTAATAGCTAGCTAGCTCGGAATTTATAAATATGTAGCCATGTTCTTTATACCTAGCTAAGTCTCCAGTTTATATTCAACTGACCAGCTATTAGCTGCTGTAGCTAGCTTATGTTAGCTTCAAACTTAACATTCCAAGTACCTAGCTAACTTGTGAGTTTTATGTTGCTTTTTACATGTAAGAGCTACCGTAGTTATCTTAGTGGTCTTTGCTAAGAATGTGGCTGTAACTTATTTCACTTGACATTTTAAGCTTAAATTAACAAGCCACAACAACTTTTAAAAAAGTATTACATAATATTTAAGAATAGTTTAAGGACTGTTTTTAAGCAAATAATGTATTTTTCACATTTTGTGTATGCAAATAATGTATTTTTCACATTTTGTGTAACTAAACTTATATATACATCGGTTACATGCAATATGACGAAACTATTTTTATTTAAAATGTAGTAATTCTGGTACCTTAAGTGTAGTGATTTTTGTTGTTCTAGATGTTCTGACTAAAATGTTTTTGTTTATGACAATTTGTCTTATTTAAGAAAAGTTTCAACTTTTTTGAGGGAGTACAACACCGAAAAAACTTGTGTTTTTTTTTATATAATTCTTATTTGACAGAGGTTTTTGACATTATGGGGAAACTTTACGTAGCTTTTTCACATTTTTTGATTTTGTTGCAGTATTTACATGGGTTGTTGATTATTTATATTTATTTTTTTATTTTTTTGGGAAAGGCACGGAAGGATTCACATTTTTTACCCTAAATGTAAAAAATGTACATGAAAGGCTGGGGTAACTTTTCATTTATATATATATACATAATGTATATAATATATACAAACTGTTGTGTGTTTTTTGAAATGTTATGTGTTAGGATCATGCAATATACCGAAAGAATTAATTTTTGTAGAATTTTACTTTACACCTTGCAAGCCATTCCAGTTTTTATATTAAAATGAGAAATTCAACTGACATTATATATACAAAATGTAAAATTCCCACAAAATCCATCAAACGTTATTAACCCTGAAAATTTTAAACATTTTCCTGATTCTTTTTTTGACTTGCGAAGTTCTTTTCCTGCAAAGATTTCTAAAAATAAAGTACAGAAATACTTATTTTTAAAATGTAAATTTAATTTCTTCCAATTTATGGTTTTGACATATTCATGTAAGAGTTTGTGGGCAAAGACATAAATCAGCATGCTAAAAGAACTGACGTTTGTTGACGTAGAATTACTAAACACAACCGTTTTTTACATTTAGTGTAAACTTTTGTGCATATACACCAAAAGAGTTAGCTACTTTGTTGATTTTGGTTTTATACTCTTTGTAAGCTATTGTTTTCTTCTTTTTGACATTTTGGATTAACTTATTGTTGCAGAAGGCATATACAATATGCATATAAAAAAATTGGAATTTTGCAAATTTCTGTTTTACCACTCAATTTTCACATTTTATATAAATTCTTTGGGACAGGATGGTATGAAATAGACCAAAATACCTGATCTTAGTTGTTTTTAATTTACAGGCTGTGCCTTGTGAAACTTTAAGGTGAACATTTTGTGTAAGACAATGGCATGACATATACTGATAGAACTGATTTTTGTTGTTTTAGATGTTATAACTGAAACTTTTTTTTATATATTTATGTTATTTTGTGAGGAAGGACCATACACAGAAGAAGAATTAGATTTTACACATTGCAAGCTGTGTTTTCTATATTTTGTATAAATTCTTACTGGCGAGGACTCTGTACAACATAACGAAATGACTGATCCTTCTCTATTTAAATTTGATGTGTTCCAAATCGCAGTTTTTTTAAAAAAAATTGGGGAAATTTACCTGGGTTTTTGACATTTGTGGTTAAAATTTCTCAGCAGAGAATAGTATGGTTGCTGTTTATATAGTTTGTGTTGCAAACTGCTGTTTTTTAAATTCTGTGTAAACTTTTGTGGAAAAAGAGCACATGCAAAATACTGAAAGAACAAATTTTTGTACAATTAGACTGTGAGCTGTTGTGTAAGTTGATATTTTTTATATTTTGTGTTATAAACTTTTTTTAAACTTTAAACTAACTGTAAGTAATGTCAGTTTTGCTGGAAGAAAAGTCCACGGTTTCACGTTTTTGTTTTTATTAAGAACTTCACAAAATATTGCAGGAATAAATATTTGGTGATGATAAAAAATTACTGAATGTTCAGACTGAAACTGTTTAACTGTTGTGAGGGAGGACCGTATGCAAGTATATATACTAAAAAAATAATTTGATATTCTACACTTTCCAAGTTGTATTTTTGTATGCACTGAAATGACTGCTTTTTCTGAGTTGAATTTGATGCGTTTCATATCCTTTTTGTGGAAGATTTTATGGGTGAAGACAATATAGAACATGCCAATTGAACTGATTTTTGTTCATATTTTGATTTGCTCCTCAGAAACCTTTGTGTTCTACATTTATTGTAAACTTTTCAATGTTTTCAAAATAATAATTTTTGTTGATTTGAAATTTACTCCTTGCTCATTGCTTTTTCGACATTTCAGTTTAAAATGTTTGGTAAAGTCAGTATGGATCATTAGACATTGTTAACCAATTAATGTTTACATTTTGTGCATATTTTTGCGGGACAGAATGGTATGCAACCTAATAAATGATTTTTCAAAGTTTAACATTTTGTTTTTTAGTGTTTTGTGTTTGTTTAAGTTTGGCTTTTTGATATTGTTCAGGTTGTATTGTTGTATAAGCATTTAGGGAAAAGACAATGTTTAAAATGCGTAAACAACTTATTTTCATAGATCTGTGCTTACTGTTGCAAGCCTTTCTTTTCGACACTTCGGATTAAAATATTGAAAGTTTTCAACATAATCACATAATAAGATGTATACATATTTGAGATGTGTTATTTCTGACATTATTATTATTGTTGTCGTAACTGTCTGGGTTGTGACTGTCAATGTTGTCACTTTCTACCAACTAGATTTTACACCTTGCACGACGTTTTTTTTTTTTATATTTTGTCTGAAGTTTTGTTGGGAGGATTTCATGCGATTTGACATTTGATATTTTGTGTTAGGTTTTAAGAACGTTTTTGTTAAATTATGACTTACTTTCTTTTATGCATTTTCAGATTATTTTTTTTGGTAAAAGGCAGTATTCAATATACTGAAACATTTGCTGATGTCATCAAAATTCAAATGACAGAACTTTTCAATTGTTTTTCTGCCTAAGTGGATTTTTCCACGGGCCTAATCTACTAGTCTCTTAAAATAATAAGCCAGTTCCGTGTGTCTGTCTGTCACTTTTGGAAACACGATATTTTTTACCACCCGAATGCGCGAGTTTGTCGAGTTTTTTTGTTTTGTTTACATTTGTCTCGCAACCGTTAGAAACCACGTGATAGAAAATAAGCAGTATGATTCGTTCAAATACGTACTTTCGAACGGGACGGCATTCGAATAAAAAGTTCCGTTAGCGTAAAAACAAACAAACATAAAAATTTCTCGACAAAGTTCTCGACACAAAAGGCGAACTGAAGAAGCGGTTAAAAAATGTCTTACTTTCGACGATCCCTTTTAGTCACAAAAAAAGTGCAGATATTAAAAGCAAGAAAAGTCAAAGTGGAGAAGTAGAAGTACAAAAGTAAAGTTAGAAGCCACGAGAAGTTGCTTCGAAAGTGAAGAGTGGAGCTAGAAGTAGTAAAGAAAAGTTAGAAGTAGAAAATAAAAACTTGGGTTTAAAGTCGATTTGGATTCACATATAGTAAGAAGTTTGATATTTTTAGACGTTATATTTTTATGTCGCTAGAGTTACGTGTCAGGCAGACTCGCATTTTGCCAGGAAAAAGTCACTTAAAAGCTTCAAATTCTTTAAGTTTTATGTCTTACCGCGTTTTTTATAAAAAAGCCAGCATTTGTTTACTTTTATTTTGCATAATTAATGTATCCCCTGGTGCGTAACTAATGTTTTGTCCTAAAATTCAAAATGCTGCATAAAGCTGTTAGCTGGCTACCAAACAAATGTGCCAGCGAAATAGAAAGTTTTGGTTTGTTGAACTAACTGCAAATGTCATAATTTTTACATTGCTATTGTTTTCCTTTATATATGTTTTCCTAAGCATAAATAGCTGGCTATAGACTTAGCTACTCCTCCCCAGCTTAAGTATATTTTTACTGGGTGTCTTAGGTACTGTTTTGTTAGCTTCAAGCCTCCATCCCATAGCTAGCTCTAATCTATGAGTTTTGTTGTTATTCCTCTTTTTTTAGGTATTTATAGCTACCTTAGTAGTCAAACTTCTCTTCTTTTTTGAACACGAATTATGATGTAACAAGCTAGCTACAAAATCTTTCTTGAACTTTTAGGATACTGTGACACATTTTTATGCCCATAGAGAATAATTTTTTCACATTTCCTGTAAACTTTACAAGGGGACCACAATATGACAAGTGGAACGAATTTTATAGAATTTAAAGTGTGTGTGTTAAGTTATTTTTTATTGTTTTGTTTCCTCATCCTGTTAAACTTTTGTCAGCCTACATGTAAAATGCAATGGTTTTTTTACAGGGGTTTTTGACATTTGATTGGAAATGTATGTACGTGGGTTTATGACTTTGGGTTAAAAAAATTTATGAGAGGATGGTATGGTTGTCAGTTCATATTGTTCGTGTTGCAAAATGCTGTTTTTTGAAATTTTGTGTAATCTTTTTGGAAATAGACCACATGCAATATATATACTGAAAGAACAAATCTTTGTAGAATCAGACTTCACTGTAAGCTGTTGCAAAGCTGATGTCTTTATCGGTAAAAATAACAGCCATCGTTTACTAATTAAGTGAAAAATAAAACGAGTTTGAAAGTTAAAAAGTATATATTTATTTGTTAAGCTTTTCGTACAGTGTAAGTACATCTTAAGACTATATAAACAACTTTGTCTTTATATTTCGTATTATAAACTATTGTTTGGGAGAACTAACTGTATGTGATGTAATTTTTGCTGGAAGAAAATTCCATGGTTTCACGTTTTTGTTTTTGTTGAGAATGTTACAAAATTTTGTAGGGATAAATGTTTGCTGATGATAAAAAAATTACTTAATGTTCTGACTGAAACTGTTTTTGTTTTTTATATTTTGTAATCTAAATGGGTGGACTATATGCACTGAAATCACTGATTTTTTTTAAATTTTGATGTGTTTCATAACCTTTTTGTGGAAGATTAATGGGTAATGGCAATATACGACATGCTGAATGAACTTATTTTTGTTGATTTAAATGTGTTTCTCAAAAACCGATCTGTTTTACATTGTATGTAAACCTTTGTTTATGAACCGTATACATAGAATGTTTGTTGATTCAAGTTTATTCTTTGCTTATTGATTTTTTGACATTTAGGTTTAAAATTGTTGGTAAAGGGCAGTACGGAACTAAAAAGGAAAATTTTTGTGTCTTAACTGGTTGATTTTTACATTTTGTGTAAATTTTTGTGGGAGAGGATGGTATCCAACCGAAATGACTGATTTTTCTAGATTTAAATTTGATGTTTTCGAAACTATGGCTTTTTCATATTTTTGTATAAGCTTTTAAGGGAAAGACAATATTTAAAATGTATAAAATAACTTATATTTGTTGATTTGTGCTAACTCTTGCAGGCCTCCTTTTTGACATTTCAGAATAAAATACTGAGGGTTTTCAACATAATCACTTATAAGATGTACATATTTGAGATGCGTTATTTCTGAGATTGTTATTATCCGTGTTGTGACTGTCGGTGTTGTAACTGTCGGTGTTCTTACTGTCGGTTTTGTGAGTATTGGTGTTGTGAGTGTTGATGTTGTGAGTGTTGTTGTTGTAACTTTTTATCAACTATATTTTACACCTTGCAAGCTGTTCTTTTTAATTTTGTGTAAGATTTGTGTGGAGGATTTAATGAGATTTTAAGAACATTTTTTTTTTGTATATGCACTACTGACGTCAGCAAAACATCTAAAGCAACCTATTTTTCATTGGCCTTTTGCCTAAGTGGATTTTTCCACGGGCCTTATCGACTAGTATAATAATACTCACATAAAAGAGGTCAAAAATCGTCCCCAAACCTATTCCTAATTTTCAGGTAAAATCTAAAAAATGAGGAAAATCACATGTGTAAACTTTGCAGAATAATTCCCCTTTATGAAATAAAGTTGTGTTGTGAGTTTTAAGTTCTAAGAATAATGCTAACGAAAGTTATTAAATTTTCCCGAGTATAAGGAATAGAAACTAAGGGGTAGTTTCGAGTAATAGCCAATATCTAAGACTCTGAAAGGTATGGGACCTAACAATTTGGCATGCAGGTGTCTGATAAATATAAAATCTCAGTATCATAGCCTTACAGCATAGGCGATAAAGAGTTATCAAACAAAAAACTGGCAAAAGGCGGATTCTGCCTCCTTCCCTCGCACTAAATAGGGTTAAGACTACAGCTCCAAACGCTGATGGTTATGACAAGCATCCTGCTCAGCTAACTAGAGCAAAATAGATTTAACTACAAAAAAAGTGCATGTTTTGTAAATGGGAGATATACTACTCGGAATATTTCGCCACGTGATGAGTGAATAAGCCAATCAATGCGCTGGGATGTATCTATTTTACACAATCAACTAGCCCGAGCTATTTCCCGGCGCCTTTGTTGTTGCCTGAGGAATGTTTAAGCGATAGCGACGATTCTGAAAAAGTAAAGTTAGATGTTGGTTGGACTTCATACTTTTGCTCATAATCTTTTATTCTCGGTTGTCTATAAATTAAAGTAAGTATTTCATAACGTGTTCATTGTAACGTTGTAATGTGTAAACCTTAAAAAACAAAGGTTAGCTACCAACAGGATTAGGATGCAGGAGGTAGCTACAGCTTGCTGTTAATTTTTGTTAAGTTTCGTACAAAGGACTGGTGGCCGTGTGATAGACCCTTTGTTTCCAGTGCGGAAGCGTATGGGTTTAATCCCCGACTGAGTCATGCCAGAAACTATAAGAATGTGAATCAATTCCTTATGCTAAACGCAGCATGAGAATAGGATTGATATCTTAAGCGGTTGTCTGGTTAAGCCGAAGTAATTCTTCCCATCCATAACACAAACAAGAGCTTTAAATGCACTTCGCAGGAACCTCATTGATAGCTGTACCATTAGGAACTAAAGAGGCTATCTTGAGTAAGTAATAAGAATAATAAGAATAAATGCCATTTATTCCAGGCCACGTCATTTTTTCTTTTTGTGTTAACCTACACAATTTCATTTTAAGCCTAGCTCCAGGATTTGACTGGCGATTTGTAAATGCAGTTGCTGTATGAGTGAGTGCTTTAGCTAGACGTGATAATGACAGACTGTTGCTTGTGTCATCCCTTATATTTTCCTGAATACACTAGTCTATAAAATAATACGCCAGTTCTGTGTCTCTGTAACAGGCAAAGTGGATGTGTTCATTTTCCTTTGATGTTGCCGAAAAATGCATGTCTAATATGTTTATAATTAAGATTAGTGAAGCCATTACAATGCACTTAAAACTTTGAGGCCAAATAACTTGGAAACGAGGTGGTGACGTCAATGTTTTTTCACCGCGTGGGTAACTAGGGACAACTTGGGACCAATTTGCGTAAGTTTCCCAAACCTGGGTCCCCGAATCCGTTTCGGAATGGACGGGTTGATGACGTCATCAAAAAACCTTTAAACCTTGATATCTCTGCAACCTTTTGTCAAAAGTACATAATCCTATACATTTTCTTCATCAGCGTTTCAAGATCTATACGATGAAGGCAACAGGTATACAAATTTCTAAAAGAAATTTTCGGTCTTGATGGGGCCATTGCTGACGTCAGCAAAATTTTTAAACCCTTATATCTCATTAACCGCTCATATCAAAAGCACATGATCATATACTATACATTTTCTTGATCAGCGCTTTAAGCCCTACACAATAGAGGCAACGTGAAAACAAAATTCTAAATTTTTAATGGATAGGTTGCTGACGTCATCAAACTTTTTATCCTGCCTCAGTGGATTTTTCCACGGGCCTTATCGACTAGTCTCTATAATAATACGCCAGTTCCGTCTGTCTGTCTGTGACTTTTGCAAACGCGATATTTTTTATCACCCGAATGCGCGAGTTTGTCGAGTTTTTTTGTTTTGTTTACATTTGTCTCGCAACCGTTAGAAACCACGTGATAGAAAATAAGCAGTATGATTCGCTCAAATACGTACTTTCGAACGGGACGGCATTCGAATAGAAAGTTTCCTTGGCGTAAAAACAAACAAACATAAAAATCTCTCGACAAAGTTCTCGACAAAAGGCGAACTAAAGAAGCGGATAAAAAATGTCTTATTTTCGACGATCCCTTAGTCATAAAAAAGTGCAGATATTAAGAGCAAGGAAAGTCAAAGTGAAGAAGTGGAGTGGATTAAAAAAGCATATAATTTGGAACAGGGTTAACATCGACACACAAAACAACAACAAAAGAACGGTCCCTTCGTCTTCAAAAAGGTGCAAAAGGTGAAATGGTAAAGTGTTTCAAAAAAGAATATATGAGAAAGAAAGAAAAGTCCAAGTGAAGAAGTAGAAGTAAAAGTAGAAAAGTGAAGTTGGAAGCCACAATAAGTTACTTCGGAAGTGAAGAGTGGAGCTAGAAGTAGTAAAGTAAAGAGTAAAGTTAGAAGTACAAAATGAATGCTACAGTTTCAAGTTCAAGTGACTTGGCAACCTCGATCCCAGGACAAGTTGTCTCTTTTTGAATATCGGACGGCGAGACGAACATGGCCCTGGTGGAGGCTGGTCAAAAATCTTCGATTTTCGCAGATTTTTAATTAATGCACTCGTGTCTCGTTTATCAGGAATTTTATACTTCCTAGTCTTTGGTAAGCGAGTTTCAATTTAATTATTAGGGTCTGGATTTTATCGTGATCGATGGAAATAGAACTTTTTAGTGAAGACTGGACCTTGAAGGCTTTAGGTCGTGATGGCTCTAACGTATATTGATATTTTAAAGCGAATATCTTTCGCATTAAATAATTACATTTTTCAGTTTTGCCTGAAACCAAAGCAAGTCATATGTTTGGAAGCTTTGTTAAAGGGGAATGATGTGGTGGCAGTTCTGCCTACTGGATTTGGAAAATCAATTATTTTTCATTTACTTGCTGATCTCTTCCCAGTTAAAAATGAAAAGAATATTGTTTTGGTCATCAGCCCTTTAACTTCCATTATAAATGATCAGGTGAAATACTTGAATGGGATTGGTTTTTCTGCTGCTGTATTGAACTTGGAACAGAGGAAGTTTGAGGCAGATGAGAGCTTGTTTGGAAGTAATGATGCAGTGGAGGACGACGATGATGGTACAAATATTACAATTGATTGCGGTATTAAAAACGGAGATATTAAGATTTTATTTGCCCATCCAGAATCCTTTTTATCTGATCAAGGGCGTTCAATTTTAAAGAGCAAAATTTATCAACAAAATGTGGTAGCTTGCGTGGTTGATGAAGCGCATTGTGTTGAAATGTGGTAAGTAAACTAGCTCTAGCTGGCTATTCAAGAATATAGATTATAAAATTATAAAAAAACTTTGGTGGTTTTTAAAATTCATTTTATAAAATAATAATGAAGTACTGTAGGTATGTATATAGCACATATCATATGAAATATTTAACAAAACTGAATATATACAGTATAAAAATCTGTTATATATATATAGCTATATGTAATATATATATGAAAATATATAATGAAACTAATATAAACGAACATATCTTTTGACAAGTTGATAATATATATCTGTTGGTACATAATATAATAAATTGCTAATATATTAGCTATACAAAATTTTTAAAAAAACACTCCATTTATATGTTTTAGGGGTGCTGAATTTCGTGAAGATTTTGGAAAATTATGCACACTGAAAGCTCTTTTTCCAAGCACACCCATGATTGCTTTGACAGCAACTGCACCCCCAAGCAAAATAAAAAATTTAAAAGAGAAACTATGTTTCAGTCCTTATTGTAAGGTTGTTGTTGCAAATCCAAATAGAAAAAATATATTTTTAAAGAAATTGCCAAGACGCGGAAACAACTTTGGCTTAAGAAGCTATGACGATATTTTAGTTCCCATTGCTAAAGAACTAAATAAATTACGGGATGATTATCCCATGACAATCATTTACATGAAGATAAAATATTGTGGCTATGCTTATTCGTTATTTCAGCAAACAGTAACTCCAAATAACACAAAACTATTTTGTCAATTTCATGCTCCTCAAACATCTAGAATGAAGAAAGAAATCCTAGATGAAATTACAAAACAAGATTCGTCTATTAGAGTTGTGTTTGCAACCACAGCACTCGGGATGGGTGTTAATGCACCAAATGTTACTGAAGTTATCCACATAACGCCTCCAGCCAATATTGAATCTTACATGCAAGAAATTGGTAGAGCTGGAAGGCGTGGGCAAAACTCAACTGCAACATTGTATTACAATAATGCAGATATTGCTGTTAATAAAAATAATGTTGACGATAGCATGAAGTGCTTCTGCAAAACAGATCTGTGCTTAAGGAAATTTATTTTAAATTTCTTTGGTTTTAAAAAATATGAACAAGATAATTGTTGCTCAAATTGTACAAAGTCTAATTTGCTGATAAAAGAAACAACATTACCTTGCCGTGCTTTAGTATCAGAAGATGCTTTTAAATGCTTACAAACTGAGCTGAAAGAAATTATTGAAACTTGGAGACTTTCGCTATTGACTACCCTTGATCAAACTTATGAACTTCCATCTATCAATAAAAATTTGGTTCAAACACTATTGAGTAAACTTCCATTTATAAGATCTAAAAATGATCTATTATTTGAATATGATGTTTGGGATGATCAATATGCTACCACCATATACGATAAAATAAATAAGTATGCCCCAAAGCATAAATAATTTAGGTATATATATAAATATATATAAACAAACTTTAAAATATATAGTATATAATATTCACTTCTGATAAAACAAACTTGTAAGATTAAAAGCACTCAGTAGACAGAGTTTAAAAAAGTTCTACTTTTTCTGGAGGTTTGAATTATCAGCAGTCAATGTTAGCATGGTGACACAAGACTGACATATAACAGTTGGAAGAGCATCCAGTTCCGTTGTTCTTAACCCACATGTTAGACTTATTTTGTTCTCAATGTTTTTGTTTTTTCCAATATTGCTGAATATTTTTATAAACAAAGATTTTTGTTTTAATTTGGCACATAACCTGCAGAAATTTCCATCATTGGAAGTGTTACGAAAGTAAATCTTCTTAGGAGTAGCTGGCTTAGCCATTCTTCTATACCTTGAATAAAAAAAGAAAATTTTTATATTTAGCAATATAGATGTATATATATAAATGTATAGATAGCTTTGTGTTTTTATCTTATATATGATCCCTTACCATTTTAAGAGTTAACAGAATTCTTGCAATATGTAAAATCTGTGTAATTAGCATGGAAAATACATCCAATCCTTTATCTGTTTTTGCGTTGATGTAGCTAACTGCGCTTACTTTGTATTCTGATGTTCAGTAGTAATAATAATAATAAATAACTAGTAGCTATCTATCTGTAACTATATATATGTCTACACTTCTTGTTTTATAACTAGCTAGCTCTAGACAATCTCTTGGTCAGTTGCTAATATTAATTTGAGCATAAGTAGCATGTAGTTACATACAAGCACATCTGGACTGAGAGTTAACTAGTTAAAACTAATTGAAGCCATAAAAGTTTCTTGCCAAAATGTATTTTTCAAATATTTTTTTCTGATACAAAACATGTATGCACAGTGTCGGCCATCTTTATTGTTTACAGTTAGTTTCAGCGTGAATATTTCACGGACCGAGTGACGTTTTATCTTTCGCATAATTAGGTGAAATTCTCGACCAATCACGGCTCGGAATAAAACCAGCCTCCTCCAGGGCCTTTTTCGTCAGACCTATCAATAAGCGCAGCGCCGATGAGAGACAAAAAGCCCTGGGAACGAGGTTGGTGACTTGGAATTCAGAAAAAGTAAGAACTTTGATATTTTAAAAGTTCCGTTTTTATATGTATAGGACACATCAAATGTGCCAGCGAAATAGAAAGTTTTGGTTTGTTGAACTATAACTGCAAATGTCATAATTTTTACATTGCTACATTGCTATTGTTTTCCTTTATATGTGTTTTACTAAGCATAAATAGCTAGCTATAGACTTAGCTAAGTCTCCCCAGCTTAAGTTAAGTATATTTAACTGGGTGTCTTAGGTACTGTTTTGTTAGCTAGCTAGCTAATGTTAGCTTCAAGGCTCCATCCCATAGCTAGCTCTAATCTATGAGTTTTGTTGTTATTCCTCTTTTTTTAGGTATTTATAGCTACCTTAGTAGTCAAACTTCTCTTCATTTTTGAACACGAATTATGATGTAATGTGTAACAAGCTAGCTACAAAATCTTTCTTGAACTTTTAGGATACTGTGACACATTTTTATGCCCATAGAGAATAATTTTTTCACATTTCCTGTAAACTTTACAAGGGGACCACAATATGACAAGTGGAACGAATTTTATAGAATTTAAAGTGTGTGTGTTAAGTTATTTTTTATTGTTTTGTTTCCTCATCCTGTTAAACTTTTGTCAGCCTACATGTAAAATGCAATGGTTTTTTTACAGGGGTTTTTGACATTTGATTGGAAATTTATGTACGTGGGTTTATGACTAAAAAAATTTATGAGAGGATGGTATGGTTGTCAGTTCATATTGTTCGTGTTGCAAAATGCTGTTTTTTTGAAATTTTGTGTAATCTTTTTGGAAATAGACCACATGCAATATATATACTGAAAGAACAAATCTTTGTAGAATCAGACTTCACTGTAAGCTGTTGCAAAGCTGATGTCTTTATCGGTAAAAATAACAGCCATCGTTTACTAATTAAGTAAAAAATAAAACGAGTTTGAAAGTTAAAAAGTATATATTTATTTGTTAAGCTTTTCGTACAGTGTAAGTACATCTTAAGACTATATAAACAACTTTGTCTTTATATTTCGTATTATAAACTATTGTTTGGGAGAACTAACTGTATGTGATGTAATTTTTGCTGGAAGAAAATTCCATGGTTTCACGTTTTTGTTTTTGTTGAGAATGTTACAAAATTTTGTAGGGATAAATGTTTGCTGATGATAAAAAAATTACTTAATGTTCTGACTGAAACTGTTTTTGTTTTTTATATTTTGTAATCTAAATGGGTGGACTGTATGCACTGAAATCACTGATTTTTTTAAATTTTGATGTGTTTCATAACCTTTTTGTGGAAGATTAATGGGTAATGGCAATATACGACATGCTGAATGAACTTATTTTTGTTGATTTAAGTGTGTTTCTCAAAAACCGATCTGTTTTACATTTTGTGTAATCTTTTGTTTACGAACCGTATACAATGTTTCCAAAATAATGATCTTTTTTTATTCAATTTTATTCTTTGCTTATTGATTTTTTGACATTTAGGTTCAAAATTGTTGGTAAAGGGCAGTACGGATCATCATATTAAAAAGAAAATTTTTGTGTTCTTAACTGGTTGATTTTTACATTTTGTGTAAATTTTTGTGGGAGAGGATGTATGCAACTGAAATGACTGATTTTTCTAGATTTAAATTTGATGTTTCCAAACTATGGCTTTTTCATATTTTTGTATAAGCTTTTAAGGGAAAGACAATGTTTATAATGTGTAAAGACCTTATTTTTGTTGATTTGTGCTAACTCTTGCAGGCCTCCTTTTTGACATTTCAGAATAAAATACTGAGGGTTTTCAACATAATCACTTATAAGATGTACATATTTGAGATGCGTTATTTCTAACATTGTTATTATCCGTGTTGTGACTGTCGGTGTTGTAACTGTCGGTGTTCTTACTGTCGGTTTGGTGGGTGTTGTGAGTGTTGGTGTTGTGAGTGTCGTTGTTGTAACTTTTTATCAACTAGATTTTGCACCTTGCAAGCTGTTCTTTTTTTATTTTGTGTAAGATTTGACATTTGACATTTTGTGTAAGATTTTAAGAACATTTTTTTTTGTATATGCACTGCTGACGTCAGCAAAACATCTAAAGCAACCTATTTTTTCAATGGCCTATTGCCTAAGTGGATTTTTCCACGGGCCTTATCGACTAGTCTAATATAATAATACGCTAAGTGTGTCTGTCTGTGTGTGACAGGCTAAGTGGATGTCTTCATTTTCCTTTGATGTTGCCGAAAAAAAATCTTTGATGTTGCCGTAAAATATATGTCTTCTTTGTCGTGAAAAGCTGCGAGTTTTGTGTGGTTTGTTAAATGAAGTTCTAGCACAAAGTAACGGAAATTGTGTTTGCAAAAAAGATGGCTGTTCTTTTTAAGCATTTTCTACTCTTTCCTTCAAAATAAATCTTTACAAAAGCATTTGAAACAGGGAATGGTATATAAATGATGTATAGCAAGGTTTCTGTAAGGTTTGTTTATGTTTTTTTCAGTTTTGATGATATTATTGATGCGAGACATGTTTGTTAGCTAGCATCATAAAACCAACCACACCAACAACAACCTAATAGCTAGCTAGCTCGGACTTTATAAATATGTAGCCATGTTCTTTATACCTAGCTAAGTCTCCAGTTTATATTCAACTGACCAGCTATTAGCTGCTGTAGCTAGCTGATGTTAGCTTCAGTTTTATGTTGCTTTTTACATGTAAGCTAGCTACCATAGTGTTATCTTAGTGGTCTTTGCTAAGAATGTGACTGTAACTTATTTCACTTGACATTTTAAGCTTAAATTAACAAGCCACAACAACTTTTAAAAAAGTATTACATAATATTTAAGACTGCTGCTTTTATTTTGTGTTGCAAATTTAGTGCAAAAATTGACATAAAATGAACTGTTAAATCGATTGTTGTTGTTTTAACATGAATTATGACTCAACTTTGTTTTTGCAATTCTAATTTGACTAATTAGCCTAAAAAATTTGCCAATTGGTTTTACACTCTGTTCTTTTTTATATATATTTTATGTGAACATAAAAGTACAAAAGTAAAGTTAGAAGCCACAAGAAGTTACTTCGAAAGTGAAGAGTGGAGCTAGAAGTAGTAAAGAAAAGTTAGAAGTAGAAAATGAAAGCTTGGTTTAAAGTAGATTTGGATTCACAAATAGTAAGAACTTTTTAGATATTTTTAGACGTTATGTTTTTATGTCGCTAGAGTTACGTGTCAGGCAGACTCGCATTTGCCAGTAAAAAATCAATTAAAAGCTTCAAATTCTTTATATTTTACCGCGATTTTTATAAAAAATCTATCATATTTTTTTATACTTTTTTGCATAATTAATGTTTCCCCTGGTGTGTAACTAATGTATTTGTCCTAAAATTCAAAGTGCTACATAAAGCTGTTAACTGGCTATCAAACAAATGTGCTAGCGAAACTTTTGGTTTGTTGAACTTACTGCAAATGTCATAATTTTTATATTGCTATTGTTTCTCTTTATATGTGTTTTACTAAGCATAAATAGCTAGCTGGCTATATGCGTCTTCCCAGTTTAACTATATTTAACTGGGTATCTGTCTTATCTAATGTTACCTTCAAGCTCCATATCTAAACCTAGCTAGCTAACTGATGATTAATGTTGTTATTCCTCTTTTAGCTATTTATATCCACCTTAGTAGTCAAACTTAGGGATCTTATTTGAGCACGAATTATGATGTAACAAGCCACAAAATCTTTCAAAGACTTATTGAACTTTTAGGGTAGTGTGAGGAATAATTTTTCTCACGTTTTCTGCAAATTTTACTTTAAGAGGAATGATTTTGTAAAACTAAAGTGTGTGCGTTAATTGGAGTAAGTTTTATTGTTTTGTTGTTGACATCCTGTTAAACTTCTGTGAGCTCGCATGTAAATTACAAGGTTATATATTTTTACAAGGGTGGTGGTTGATATTTTTACAAAGGTTGTTGACATTTTGGGGGAAATTTACCTGTTTTTTTTACATTTGTGGTTAAAATTTATCAGCAGAGAATAGTATGGTTGCCGTTTATATTGTTTGTGTTGCAAACTGCTGTTTTTTAAATGCTGTGTAAACTTTTGTGGAAAAAGACCACATGCAAAATACTGAAAGAACAAATTTTTGTACAATTAGACTGTGAGCTGTTGTGTAAGTTTGATTTTTTTTATATTTTGTTTTATAAACTTTTTTTAAACTTTAAACTAACTGTAAGTAATGTAATTACGGGAATAAATATTTGGTGATGATAAAAAATTACTAAATGTTCAGACTGAAACTGTTTAACTGTTGTGAGGGAGGACCGTATGCAAGTATATATACTAAAAAAATAATTTGATATTCTACACTTTCCAAGTTGTATTTTTGTATGCACTGAAGTGACTGCTTTTTCTGAGTTGAATTTGATGCGTTACATATCCTTTTTGTGGAAGATTTTATGGGTGAAGACAATATAGAACATGCCAATTGAACTGATTTTTGTTCATATTTTGATTTGCTCCTCAGAAACCTTTGTGTTCTACATTTATTGTAAACTTTTGTGAGAAAGGACCATATATATATATATACAATGTTTTCAAAATAATGATTTTTGTTGATTTGAAATTTACTCCTTGCTCATTGCTTTTTCGACATTTCAGTTTAAAATGTTTGGTAAAGTCAGTACGGATCATTAGACAAAAAAATTGTTTTGTTAACCGGTTAATTTTTACATTTTGTGCATATATTTTTGCGGGAGAGGATGGTATGCAACCGAATAAATGATTTTTCAAAGTTTAACTTTTTGTTTTTTGGTGTTTTGTGTTTGTTTAAGTTTGGTTTTTTGATATTGTTCAGGTTGTATTGTTGTATAAGCATTTAGGGAAAAGACAATGTTTAAAATGCATAAAGAACTTATTTCATAGATCTGTGCTTACTCTTGCAAGCCTTTCTTTTCGGCACTTCAGATTAAAATACTGAAGGTTTTCAACATAATCACATCAGATGTATTATGCATATTTGAGATGTGTTATTTCTGACATTGTTATTATTGGTGTCGTAACTGTCAGTGTTGTGACTGTCAATGTTGTAACTTTGTACCAACTAGATTTTACACCTTGCAAGCCGTTGTTTTTTATATTTTGTCTGAAGTTTTTTTGGGAGGATTTCATGCGATTAGACATTTGACATTTAGTATAAGATTTTAAGAACTTTTTTGTTAAATTAGGACTTACTCCTTGCAAACGTTCTTTTTTGCATTTTCAGATTATTTTTTTGGCAGTATTCGATATATATACTGAAATATTTGCTGATGTCACCAAAATTCAAATGACAGAACTTTTCAATTGTTTTTCTGAATAAATAAAATTTGTTTATACTTTTGGTAGGGACTTTGCTGAGGACAGCAAATTTTTTAAACCTTTATATCTTCTTAACCGTTCGTCAATAGCACATGATACTATACATTTTTCTCATCAGTGTTTCAGGCTCTGCATATTAGAAGAAACGGATCAAAAAATTTCACCAATTTTTTTGTTGTTGCTGACGTCAGCAAAAGACCTAAACAGCCTATTTTGCCATTACTCTTCTGCCTAAGTGGATTTTTCCACGGGCTTTATCGACTAGTCTCTATAATAATCAGCTAAGTGTGTCCGTCTGTCTGTCTGTAACAGGCAAAGTGGATATGCTTATTTTCCTTTGATGTAGCCAGAAAAAGTTATGTCTCAAATGTTAAAATTTCTAACGTTACGGCGCGACGTCAATAACACTACTGTAACGTCAATATATTATGTTAAATTAATGAAGCCATTATAGTGCACTTAAAACTTTGAGGCCAAGTGACTTGGAAACGAGGTGGTGACGTGATGATTTTTCACCGCGTGGGTAACTAAAGGTAGGTTTCCATACGACTGCATTTTCCGCTCGAGCGTAGAAAGCTCGGGAGCATTTTTCTCTTGAGTTTGAACTTAATGGAAATCAATTTCCCGCTTGAGAGAAAAGATGTTCAGAATAAAATGGCTGCCGTAAACAGAAAAAACCTTTGGCTACGAAATTTTAAAATAATAACAACAATGTTTTTATGGCAGCGAATTAAAAGAAGACGTAACAGGAAACAACAACTAAGATGAGAAAACTTTTTCATGAAAAAGGGGAAAGTTATTATTTATTGTTAGTTTATGAATTTAACTTCCAATGGCCCCCCCAACAAGCAGTTGATTTTTGTGGTTGTTAGGAAGATTTGAAAAGAATCTATGAATCCATAACTTTTGTTCACAAATTCAATGCTAACAGGTCTCTCTGCTGTATTTAACACCAAACACTTTTCTGAAAGGTGTTTTTATTTTGTGAATAAAGAAGTGCAGAAGAAATTGTTGTTTTTCTAATATTTTTCTTGAATAAAATGGATTGCGCAATTGTTTACATTTTCTTGAATTTCATTGGTTAAAAAGCTTGAGAGAAAAAATACGCGCTGAAAAAGTTGAATGAGTTCAACTTTTTGAGAGAAGCTCGGGAGCATCTTTTTACGTCGGGTCAGCGGTCATTCTACTTCATTGCGCATGCTTGTGGGAAAAGCTCTTGAGCTTTTTCCGCTTTTTAGCGGAAAATGCAGTCGTATGGAAACCTACCTTAAGGACCACCTAGGACCAATTTGGGTAATTTTCCCAAACCTGGGTCCCCAAATCCGTTTCGGAATGAAGGGGTTTGATGACGTCATCAAAAAACCTTCAAACCTTAATATCTCTGCAACCGTGTGTCAAAAGTACATAATCCTATACATTTTCTTGATCAGCGTTTCAAGATCTATACGATGAAGGCAACAGGTATACAAATTTCTAAAAAAAAAAATTTCAGTTTTGACGGGCCATTGCTGACGTCACCAACATTTTTAAACCCTTATATCTCATTAACCGCTCATCAAAAGCACATGATCATATACATTTTTTTGATCAGCATTATAAGCTATACACAATAGAGACACACAAATGTTGTATATTATATCTTGCTTGGAAACCTACGAGAACTCATAAAAACACAGAATTTATGTCAAAGAATAATAACGAAGCCCTCTGTTCAATTATATTTTGTTCAAAATAGCATCTTTCTAAGTAATTTATCACAAATGTTTTACTTGTTTTTCATTGGTATATAGTTATTTAGGACATTAATTATCTACTAAACACTGGTGGCCTCCTTCAGAATAGTCTTCGACTAATAGGTGCGTCTCCTATCAATTAGTCATTTTTGTGACAATTTATTATTTATTTAGTTTTACATTGTACATGACGTATTGATAAATAAATATTACTACTACTACACTACTTAAAGGGGAACTCCAGTAAAAATCACTTTTTTCTTTTTTGTTTTATACGTACTCAGAAAAGCATAAGAAATAAAACTAGAGCCTTATGGCGCGAACACGGTTGTAATTTCCCAAACAAAGATGGCAGCTCGAGTGTCCTTGAATTTTCTGTAGTGTAATGTGTTATCACACGTCAAAAAAAAAAAGAGAAAATAAAAACTTTAAAAAAGTTAGAAAAAATGTTTCGTTTAGGGGCTGATTACATGGAGAATTTCAGCCCGGGTCGAAATTTCAACTCGGGCCAGGGCTGAAAAATGTTTTGCTATTACATGGAGATCGAGCACATGCGCATGGTTGTTTTCAACCCCGGTTAAAAATGATTTTGCGATTATATGACATTTCCGCCCGGGGCGAAAATCCTAGCCCGGTTAGTTAGCTCTACCCAAGTTGAAATTTCAGCCCGGGCTTAAATTCTCCATGTAATCAGCCCCTTAGTTAGGAATTTGACTTACGGCAGACTTACTCCCGCTGATTTTCTTACCATAAAACCTAGCCCTAACCCACAAACATACGGGAGTGACCCGGCGTTGAACACTCTGTGGAGCGCTTAATAAGAGCCGTAAACTGTGCCACACGGTCAGGTGGAGCGCTTTAGTACAGGTATATACAGTATGCCGTAAATCAAGTGAAGCGCATGCACCATTATAGTGTTGCGACTGTAACATATTTTTCAAAAAATAAATTTCCCGCAACGATAGCTGAAATAAAAGTAGAGTTTACAAACCGTTGTTACCCTGTCATAGCAAAAACAATCGGTCATTATTATTTTATTTTGCGGAATGAGTTTTTGTGAAAGTTAAGAAATTAATTGTGACACCGGGCTGAGCGCTTAGTACAGTTAAACCGTGTTGCACAGCGTATATATATGGATAATACCTTTTTAAAAAAAACTTTCTCGCAGACACAGGGCTGAGCGGTTAGTCCAGGGAAACAGTGTTGCACATCCGTACAGGCGTGATTCCCGAGAAAGTTTAAAAATTAATTGTCACAGTGGGCTGACCTTAGTACAGGTAAACCGTGTTGCACATGCCTATAGGCGTAACAGCCTTTACCAAAAAAGCAGACTGGGCTAAGCACTTAGTACAGTTAAACAGAGCTGAACAGGCGTATAGAGGCGTAATACCATTTTCCAAAAAAACTTCATTGCAACTTCGGTTTAAATAAAAACAAAGGGAACATCTTGTCGTTACCTGTCCAGCTAAAACAATTGCTCAGCCATTTTATTAGCAGAAAAAGTTTTCAGGAAAATAAGAAAAGATGTAGCTACCTAGCTAACTGCATTTAGCATAAGAATTATTGCTTAAGAATATTACAGTAGCCAAACTGCATTTTTTTACTCTCACTTTTTAGGCAAAGATAGGAGCTAGCTAAATGGCTACAGTATCAACATAAAAATAAATGTTGGGTAGGATAAGAAGCTCTTTATACCATACAGATTAGTAATAAGTAAGGCTCTAGCTAGCTAGCTAGCCTTCAAAATCTTCGTTCCTAGCCAAAAATCCTAAAACTGGTGCGTTTAAGATCTGTACGTGACTAAAAACGTGACAATATATTTATCTTAACATTTTAGAACATACAAAAAACAAATATTACAAAAATAAAAAGTTTATAGAAGACAAAAAGGTGAAAGACGTTTAAAAAAAGCATTAGAAACAAAATGAATAGACACAGACCAACAGAATCCGAATCAAAATTTGAAGGCACGTTTTTTTGTGTGTTTATTTTGTGATCTGACTCACGCACTTTAAATTCCATAATACACATAGAAAACGTAAATGCGTAAGTTCGACCAATGATTCAGCATGTAGCCTCGAACCCGTTAAAGGCTATAAAACACAGGCTACATTCCCATTTCGCGCGTCGTAGTTGTAGGAGTTGCCCGATGATTTTAAACACGATTCCACTGCGTTGCAACCGTGAAAAAAACTTACTTCACTTGTTTTCCTTATTTAAAATTGTTGTACTAGCCTTCGCATATTCAATTTTTTCCTCATAAAAAAAACAGACAGGCGCGATTTCATTTAGGACTGGACCCGATTATAAATAATGACATCACATCGTGCAGAAAGTTTAAGCGAGCGCAGAGAACATTCATGTTAAGACCTATAGCTTACATTTAAATCGCTTTTTGTATGTAATTTACGTTTAAATCTTTAAAAAATGGTTAGTTGCTCTGCGTTTCGTTGTACCAATCGATCAGAGAAGTGTAAAGAAGTCAGTTTTCACAGAATCCCGTCTGTGAAAAAGAAAGAACTCAGACAAAAATGGCTAAACAAAATACGTCGTGCAGGTGATCTACCAAGCGATCAAAGTTTTTATATTTGTTTGTCGCACTTCACAGATAGTTCTTTTAAAAGAGATCTCCAGGAAATAAACTTCCATATTAAATATTGCCACTTCGTAAAAATGCCATTTTAGCTAGTGAACGCGATCAAAGTTTCTCATTTCTTCTCATTTCATTATATATAAGTAATCCACAGAACACTACAAAATAACGTTTTTTACATTTTTATATTAAATAAAAGAACATCATACCAATTTCCAATATAAACACCGACAAAAAAGTTTTCTAGTTACACATGTAACTTTCGTAGCGCTCAACTTTCTATTCTTTGTTTTTCAAAAAAGAAGCTTTTTTGATGGCAGGACCTGCCGAATATTTTCAGGGGGTAAATGTGCCAATTTTCTTCAATCTTTGTTACTGTTTAAGGCTTCATGTAATGCTGATAACGCAGTTTCTAAAACAGCTTTGTCAAAACAACCACTTATAAATCAGTAGCTTCTGCAACGCATTTTTGACCTACCATAATCATAAGAATGATTTTTATTTATACAATATTAATACCCCCGTTTTACCAACTTATCACGACACGAATGCATTTCAATGGTCCTCCATCACGGAGAAAATTTCAACGTTACATAAAATTTGTTCGCATTTGTGCGCAAAAAAGCGCGTGCGGAGGAAAGATATTGCTGAACTGTGAAATAAAAATATATTGGCTTGTAAAGTAAGAAAGATTTTTTACTGAAGCAAATGATAAAGTCTTTTGACGAAAAGAATGTAAAAGAAAGCGATTAAACATATTTTTTATTTCTTTAAAAAGAAAATATTTTGCTAAGAACGTTGCTTTGAGTCAGTAAAAGACACCTCGTCACTTTGCATCATTATTAATTTCTCCCTTGTGAGACACAAGAGGTTGGAAGTCGTATGGCTGTAGCTTTGTAAAGTCTTTTTCATGAAGAGAATTATCCGATTCAAGTTTTCTAAGTTATAATCTTCGTCATTAATATTACAAGGTTTATTTTGACATATTTATGTATTGTCTTATCAAAATAACATTTTTTTAAAATATTTTTTTCACTGGAGTGCCCCTTTAACACTACTAGGTATAAAAAAATTCCACCAGGAGAACCTAGCTAGCTAAATATCAAAACAAGTGAAAAGGGGGAATAAAACATGCAATATGTACGCAACTTATAAAAGATATGCCCATCAGGCGCGGATCTAGCCAATTCTTTTACTATGTCAGAGCGTTGAATATAAAAAAAACAAAAAACAACGCTGGGGGTCTTCAGAATCTTCGCTACTAAAACGAGTTTTACGTATACACTAATCCGCCAATATGTTTTCCTCAACAAGGTCGTGACACAAATGAAAATATCAAGCTGTATGGTTTAGTTTTATTCAAGTCTTAGACTTAGTTTCCATTAGACGATTGAGCGAAGCGTCGCGTCTTAAAAATCAATACGATATTTTTGTTTAATGGAAACAGTTTCTATTAATTCGTTTTAATACGGTAAGTGATGTTTCCATTAGACGTCTGCTATTAATATGCGCACTATGATGATGAGTTTCGTATCTTCACCATGGATACTATTGTCAAAAAACACGTGTTCGAGTACCAGATATATATTAAATCAGTGGGAGAGTCCCAATGATTTGAAGATTCTTCTGTTTGATATCTTTTTGTGAAGCAGATATTACTTCTACCAGGTCTTGTCCAGTATTTTGGAGGTTTTCGTTCTTTCTTCTTCTTGTTTTTTCTTTTATTTGAATCAGCAACCAACATCTTCAAAATAATTTGTATTTTGCGTTTGTGTCTTTCAGTTAAAATTAAAATGACCGGACTGAACATATTACATGTTGAAATCCACACATTTTGAAGTATCACAATTTGCTTACTCCAACTTTACTCGACACCATTTTGAGCAAAAAACCAAACAGAACAAGTTTTCATTACTTTTATTATGTTCAAGTATGCCGAAACGTTTATTCACCTGTTTCCATTTAAAAAAATATCGTCTTAAGAGCTATCCGATACATGTATGTCACTTTCACGATCGGCATGGAGTGATAGCTATCCGATAGCCAATATATGCCGAAACAACACATTTTAAATGGAAACAAAACCCCTATCCGATATGCTTTTTAAGACGCTGCGATAGTAAATCGTCTAATGGAAACTAAGTCTAAGTAATACGTCTTCCTCCTAAAACATATTCTTGAACATTTTGATCGGCAGAGTTGAGTTTCTTCAGCATCTTTCTCGTTGCTGTACCTAAAAAGTATAAAATACATTTTTGCATGCTGAAAGTGTTTGCTGCATTTTCTATACAGAAATGCGAAATCAGCGATTGAAAAACAGGCACATTGTTTATTACATTAGTCACGGTTGATCCGCTATGGCATTGTTTTTTAAACCAATCAGCTTGATTTTTCGAGAATTTAAACCAATCAGGATATTTTAAAATCATAACAAGCTTCTTTAATCGACATGTGAGGCGAAGAAACTTTTTTTGATAACTAAAGTCAATTTTATTTGAAAAATAAAATCACTAAAAAGCTTATAAAAAAAGCTAACAAAAACAAATGATACCGTTCGGTATAGAAGACTTTAAAAAACTCAACGAAAATCTTTAGCTTCATGCCTACTTAAAATGTCAACATTTTACAACTGTTTGCTAACGAAATGTAATAAATTTTGTGGACAGTAGTTATAAGTGGAAAGGATACATATCTCTCTTCCCCGCCCTCATCAAAAATATCAAAAAGGGAAAAATGATGAGTTTAGTTTACTAGAATTTTGTTATAAGATAAACGCTAGAAATTAGCTAAACAAAAGATGTAGCAACCTGACACCACATACAGCTAAATTCGCCACAAAATTGCTCTTCTCAGTCCAATATTTTGCACGTTTTGATTAGCTAATATTATAAACAAAACATTATAGCCATAGTAACAAATAAGGAGAAACACATAGCTTAGCTATTATAGAAACAAAACAGATTAACAAAAACAACTAACCTTAAAGGAGAGGCGAACTACGCTGCGGCACGGCTGCTGAATAAAAGTTCATGATAAGTGTTGATTTTAAAGACCAGAGGCTTGGTCGTCTGCTCCATAAAAAAGCCCCACTATAAATCAAATTTGTTTACGTCTGAGTGCTGAATTATTTATTATAATTGGGTATTTTTACACATTTGCTAAACGGGTGGCTAAATTAAAAAACAATGGGATATATTTCTCTTTATTGTGATGGTCACGGGTCAATGTACACAAAGTGATTAGAAGAAGTTGAAGATCAAAATAACAAAAATGTTGAACAAGTGAAGAACATTATTTTAATTATTTTATACTACTGAACTTGCTAAAAACATTTGTGAGTAAAGATAAAGAAAGTAAAAATTCAAGGAATAAAGATGAAGCCGCCATATTCGTTCGATTTGTTATTCAATGTTTCCGGTCTGTATATTTATTCAAATTTGGCGCCATCTCATCATAACAAACTTTATCGTTTGAAGTTGATAGTATGGTGTAGAAAAGGGACTCAAAACATGAAAAAAACGTTGTTGTTGGTCATGACAGATATTTCTTTAGTTCAAAGAATTTTAAACGAGGGTTATAAAATGCTGTTAGTACTATAGTACGTAAAATATTCTTGGTTATCTCAAGTCAAAGATCTTATTTTTGATTTTTACTGGTAAGTACATCCAAAACCTACTTATTTTCATCCCATACAGCCATGAAAATTCTGTAAAAACGTTGCCAGGAAGATATATGGATACTTAGTTGTGAAATATAGTTATTTATTTGTTATTATAGTAGCTATCTTAGTAGATTTTAGGATTTAGAAATCAATAAATATTTTTCTCTCGCTTAAAATTTATTTTCTGGCTGCCACAAAATAGTTTTTTGTTCGCCTCTCCTTTAAAGTAAAGTTGTTTGTTTTTACATGGGCAGGAAGATAGTACTCTGCAGGTTAATTTCTTTGGATTAAACAAATATCAACTTGCTTTTGTAGCGCGTCAGGAAATGGTAACATAGAATTACATTTAAGTTCCTCTAGCAATTCGGCAAAAATTTCATGTATATCAGAATTTTCTCATTCGAAAACTAACTTCACACGCTCTCGCAAGCTGTTGCAACCCATGTTGATAACGGAAAGATCCCTTCAAACATGTGCGACCGATATTTATACCAAACGCCTATAATCTTTATCAATACGTAGAAACAACCTTGACAGGGTTTGTGTGCTATAAAGTCTAGTTTCACGGTCAAACCCTTACGGAAGAACATACCGAAGTTATGTCTAGAAACAAACTTGACAGGGTTTGTGCGCTATAACGTCTACCGCTACGGTCAAACCCTTACGGAGAAACATTCCATGGTTATACCTAGAAACAACTTTGACAGGGTTTGTATGTTATGAAGTATATGGTTACAGTCTGACATAGGTTAGCCCAACATCGGTTGATTGAATTCGCGTTGTGAGGTATGTGATATAGTAGATAAGGCGAAGCAACAAAGAAGTAGATTTTCGTCCCAGGAATTCCGGGTATAATTTGAAAACATCGGGATTTATTTCTGAAATTATTTCTCGTGCACCGCTGCGTAATATTTGGCTCATTTTTTTACTACGTCGCGTGACAGGGTTGACATAGTCTAAATCCGCGCCTGCCCATGCAATACAGATGTTTAAAAAATACTAAAGTAATTAAAACAATAATTATCCAAATCCATACCAAAAGGATTGAACTTCCGATCAACAAATCTACAAAACTACACTAACAAATTTGCAACATCGTCCTCAGGTCCTGTTAGGCTTTTATTATTGGAACGGCCTTGTTCAGGCCGTCCAAATATGAAAAGCCTAACAGGTCCTGGGGACGAGGTTGAAATTTTTGCAGAAAAATCCCGACAAAATTTGATAAATCAATCAATCAAAACTATATCGGGAAAACGAGTTGTCACATGCAAATTTCATCCAATGGATAGCGTTCGCCATTGTTCAAATTACCGGGAAAACTTCGTCCCCGGACCTTTTTCTTTCAGCTGCGTGCACAAGAAATGGCCGCAGTTCAGAGTATCTCGAGGCCAACCGCTCACAAGTTATTGCGGAAATTTTATAAACGCCCGATATCAATATATATGTACTGATATGTATACTAACGGAGAACTGGGTGAGAATTCAGAGTGCTCAGAGTAATGGACGAAGTTTCAACCAAACATCACGTTCAGATGGTTAAATGGGCATTTTTATTTTTCAAAATTCGCCGTTAACCCTTGTGATGCGGCCTGTTTGTGGAAAGACCCTTCTTTTTCAGTGAACAAATAAATTAGCTTCGCAAAACTAGAGCCGCGGTTAAGGTCGTAACGGCCTACTGGGGCAGGGTGGCGCATGTCCCCCAAAAAATTTTTGTCGACGATGGTTAAGATTTGATAGATTTATGCTATGCTTTTTTACCTATCTAGGAGGTTAAAATCTCAAAATCCTACCCCCCCCCCAGAAAAAATAAATAAATTGTTAGCTTTCTATGACTCACTTTATTGACTATCTAATGTAGTCAAAATGACTACCTTTGACGACCATTAGGTAGTAAGTAATGACGATATAAAGGTAGTCTTTCTTCGACTCACTTTATTGACTATCTAATGTGGTCAAAATGACTACGTTGAAGCGAGTCATTTTTTCTCAACGTGCAGTGACTACCTTAACAATGACCACTTTTTGACTATGATAGGTCGTATTTCAGTAATGACTAACTGAACCTAGTCAGAATGACTCAATGAAATTTCTCAGTGTATACAAGAAATAACAACAATATTGCGATAAACTTTTAACTTCGACGTGAGGTCAAAGCTAAAACAACAACAAAAAGTAGGTGAAAACTCAAATCCGTAGAAAATAAACGTACAAAACTATAATAAAAATAATAGATAACTTACTGTTATATCGCGTACAAATCCTGACGCTGCATGCTTTTTGTCGTGACTTTTGTATACAGACTTTGATTTGCTGACAGACTTCGAATTACAGACAGACTTGATTTTGAGCGCACTTTGATTTAAAGACAGACGACCTTTCACTACGCCTTCTTTCTTTCAACTGAGAAAAGCACGCACGCAAAATTTCTAATTATAATCAGCGTATAAAATGCCGAACAGACAAAGTAGACATAACACACGGCATTTCCGCTCCAGCACAAATTACCGCTTTAGCTAGCATTTTGAACAAAATACGGGCATACAGATTATTTATTCCAAGTAATTATCAGATAATTTAGCAGAAAAGGCGTAAGGCATTTCTTTCCTCACCATATACTTACGCTATGACGCTAAATTTATCCGTTGTTGGTACATCATAACAATTTAACCCTATCTTTCCCGGAAAATCGTGCAGTTTCGAAAAAAGTAATTCACAAGTTTCACTGCGTCTCCTCAGACTTTCAGAACAACCGATCTAGGATGACTAAAAGTCTCTAGATTTGGAGATATGGCGTTTCCAAAATGGTAAAAAACACCACCCGGTTTGCAGGTGGCAGATAATGAAAGGGTTGATAATATATTTAGGTTTAAAATTAATAATAGGTATTTGTAAAAAGAAATTTTTTAATTTTGCATCCAAAATTTATTTTGAAATATTAAGTAGATTTAGTTTGGCTTGAGTTTTAAAGGGCTACAAAACGGGTTGTTGATTTTTGACTTTAGTGACGAAAGTCGAGCTAAAAATCAACAACTAAAATAATTTTAAATATCACATTGGACATCAAAATATAACTGAAAATGACAGAAAAGTTTTCTACGTGTATTTGATACTTATAATTTATTCGACATAAGCACTTACCATGCTATCAAGCTTTCTAATGAAATAATGATAACTTTGAACTAGCTACAATCTTTGCCAAAAATATTGAGACAAAGACAGTTCTTTCGTCAATTTTCAAATATGGACAAAAGCGTTACACGGTTAGTGCTCTGCAGCCGGTAGGCTGCAAAGTTGTTCCTTCTGCACACACGTAGGCCAGGCAGAAAGCGTTTAAAATTTGTAAGTCGCATTTTCTAGCACATCCGCACACAGTAATAATCCAAAAAAATTAATTAATCATAAACAGTCGAAATTAATTGACCAACAATGAGTTTTTATTTTAACAATATATTTCAAATATTAAAATCCCTCTTCATGTTTAAAAATAATCAATAAAAATCAGTTAAAAAGTTATATATAAATTATTCGCTATAAACACTTACTGCAAATATTAAACCAATTCGCCAATGCAGAAAGAAGTAAGGTATATAAATACATAAAACAAACAAACAAACAAAATTCAATAGATAATAATTAAAAGAAGTATCAAGAGAGATAATATAATCACCCGCAGCTAATTATATTTTTATGACCAGTGATCGACTTCGGTATTCATCCTTAGTATTAAGAATAGGTTTTAATTGATTAACCATTGCTTCTTGTGTCATTAAATTAAATGGTACGTTGACTTGCTATATTCAATTCACAATTACATGAAATCATGTGATTTGCCACTGGACCATTTTGTCGGTGTTCTCTTATGCTTTGTACTAAATGACGACTTCTTTCTACATTGGCGAATTGTTAATATTTGTAGTAAGGATTTATAGCGAATCAATATATAAACGGTTGTGGAGCGGGAACAGGTCCCCTATGTTTGCAAGCGAATTTTTTTATAGGAATTTGCCCCAGGGCTCTTTTTCACTTTTTGGTAACGGTTGGTCTCCGGGGTTTCTTTTTACAATGGGAGTCGAGGTGCAGAGCACTTCTGTCGCGTACAAGTTATTAAAAATCGTGAATCTTTTATAAACGCATTCGTTTTTCAGCAAGTGCCATACACGTTGCAAAAAAAATTTTATAAAAAAGATTACAAAGGGAATTTCTAGGTTTTCTCTACATAATTGCTTCTTTCCGTATTCCATTTTTTTGGTTTAAGAATTTTAAGTATTCAATTTTCGAACTATTTACTCTGGGCGCTCATTTAACCTGAACTTGGACTGAAATTATTTAGCCACAAAGCGTTATTAAAAGTTTGCAGAATAAGCATTCTAGTACCCAGAGTTATTTGCGGTAAACATCGAAAAACATTTTTTATGATATTTACAACAACAACAACATCAAGAACAGTGCACAGCACACACTGACCCGCAATGCAGCCAACCTCGTCCCCAGGGTCTTGTGGCCCCTGCGCCGTTATTACGGAGTGGCCAACAATGACCCTGGAACAGGCTGGTCACGTGACACAAAAATGCCCAGATATACTGGGCATTTTTGAAATTCCAAAGATAATGGGATGCAAATTTGGCGCTCGCCTTAAAAGCAAGATTTAGAGATTGCGGACGAAAAAAGACACAACGTTAAAGAAACTATTTTGTCGAAAAAAGCAAAATTGCCAGAATATTACAGACGTAAAGTATATTACTCTGGCAATATTGGCGAAAGGCTTTTAATTTAGAAAATGTTTTGAAAGTTTGTTTCCATTAAAATTCATGAGCTCTAGCTAGCTAGCTAGCTAGCTGGGTTGTGTACTATATAGGTAGCTGCCTAGTTAGCTAGCTAGCTAACGTGACATCCTGAGACAGCTTTACTCAACCACATATTTATAAAGGACATATTAAATGGCTATTATTTTCCAGGTGGGTGATGTTGTTAAGAACACGTTAGAAATTGTAGGAGAAGATCTGGGTACTCTAGTTGCACACAAATTTTTCTAATATGCACAACAGAATTTCCTTTTTTTAAAATCAAAACTAAGAATGACAGGTTGTAGTGCTAAATTATGGATTATTCTGGTATCCGGGTTAACATGCTTGACACTTTCTGATCATTTTCAACCAAAATGACCAACATTTGAATTCAGCATCAAAATTTATGGAATCTTGCATTTTTCAAGTTTATACTCTAAAAGTAAACTATAGTAGCAATTACCCCTATTAGTAGCAAAGCATTTAATGTTTTTTCATGAAATGACCCAAATCAACTGCAGTGAAAATGGTTCACTACAGTTGAATATTACAGTCAAACTCTTATAAAATTTAAAATATAACAAATGTGTAAGTCATTTTCTCCAAAGGTTTTTTGTTTTCTCTTTTAAAATGACCATAACCGAGACCCGAGAATAAAAACTCTATTTCTATCAGTTTTAAATTGTAAACTTTTGCCATGTTGTTCATAATTATATATATAAACTGCCACCAAGACAAGAAACCCTTTTTTTGCAGATTAATATTTAGAGATTTTGCAAGATCTTATTTTGTAAAAGGAACACTATTTGATATCATTAAACGATATAAATAATGGGTTAAGTTAAAGCTGGTTTATTATATACGTGCAGGGTATTAATTCCAAAAATGCCATTTGTACTTGTGCCGGTGGAGCATAATCAATCACTGGCCTAAAATAAAAATAGGACCTTTTAATGTTAAATTTTCTCAGTATGGTACATTGGCCTTAGAAGAATTATTTATTAATTATATATTTAGTCCAGATTTAGAAGTTTTGTTACAAAACCTTTATCGGCCTCATTTAAATTGCTCAAATTCTGAAACCTAGAAAGTATAGCCAATACAAAATCATTCTTTATATCTAAAACTTGTGATATGACAAATTTGTAAGAGCTTTCTTCATTTAAATGGCAGTGCCAAAAAGAGTGCAATACAGGTTACATTTAAGTGCCTCACTTCCATGGGCCTGGTTAGTATATCAAATAAGCTCATCATATTTACCTGTTTATATACATGAGTTCCAGTGTTTACATTTTTAAGAGATTCTTGTGCATGGCCGAAAAAATCAGAAAATCAGCAGGCAAAAAAATGCAGACCTTAGGTGAAGAAAGTCAAATTATGGTTAAAAACCTTTGTACTGTATATGTGTTCTAAATTTAAACTACATGCAAGTTATATATATTTTAATTTCATTTTCAAAAGATGTCTCTACCTGAAAATGGGTAGAGACATTAGGAATGGACTGGCGCACGGCTTACCGTCTGCATTTTTTTGCCTGCCGATTTGCGTAAGAGGTTTGGGAATTATAAACAACACACGTCACGATGAAAGTCAGCTGCAAAATTTTCAGCCAACAAAATGTTTCTTAGAAATGTGACAGATAATTTAGCTAATTTTCCCACATAAGATTTAAAGAGAACACTGCCAGCTTGTCATCAAAATATTTATAAAAATAGACTCAAACATTGACTAACAACATTGAGTTTTGTACCCAAGTAAGGTAATGAATTTAACAACATCGATATATATGGCTACTAGCTATTAATTAAGATGATCACGTAATTTAAAAGGTATATGCGAGCTAGCTAACAACCAGTTCTGCAGGGAAAGAAAAACACCTCACATATATCAATTTAATTATCGAGATAAATTTGCTTTGTATCATGTAGAACTAAAAATAGTATCTTTTTCTAACATATTTCTCAAAGAGCCTCCTAAAGTTGATGCAAAACTTTGGCTAGTCTTTTTATCTACCGCCATATTTTACCCATATTTGTTGTATTCTTGTTTACATAAAACTCCCGCGCGGGGCAGAAATAAATTTTTGCAGGACAGTATCTGTTCATAAATTATTTTTCGGGTATAATTATCATAAATTATAAACGATCATGTGACCAGCCTGTTCCAGAGCCTTTTCGCCGCTATCAGCTTCATCACAAGGCAAAATGCCCTGGGAACGAGGTTGCAATGCAGCGTCTTCGGATTTGATAAATTAAACATTCGAAAGTTACAACATAACGGATAAACATCGTTTTGAGTTTGATTTCTTTGTTTTGTTTTTATTAGATTAACGCCAACAACATTAAACTACCCTGCGTGCGTTGACTTTTGACAGTTATCAATCAATACAGTAAAAATGACATTCTATTCATTTTTTCGCTAAATTAAGTTAAATTACAAAACAAAGAAAGGATACAAGAAAAGTGAGTTTTAAACATTTTCTTTACCGGGAAGCATATTTAAAGTTCTTTACAATATTTGTTAAAGAACATTTCTATACTAAAACTATCTATTACTATCGCCATCGTTTTGGGTACTGGTTGTGTAATCTAAAATATAAAAGACATATTGTAGTGTAAAAAAATAAAACGAGGTTCGGAAGGTTGTTGGAAAAATTTGTTAACTAGCTATATAAAAGATAAATTAAAAGAGAATTAGTTCTTAACCTAAGAAAGGTAAAGTAATATCGTTACAAACCTGAGTTCTTCTTTTTTTTCCTGTTTAAAGCACAGACTGCTTTCTATAAACTTAATTCAAGGAGCCATCATAAAACACCCAAAAATGATAAATTTTATTAATCTTCTTTTATTTCTCTTTGCTAACATGACAAAACTTTATAACTTTCCTTTAGTTTTTATTGTTTAGCTTTTTTCCTCTTCTCTTATTTAAGAGAAGAAATTTTGAACGTCCTGATCGATTTCCAATTTGGATTTGCACATTTCCCGTCGAAAAGTGAGTTCGGACCCAGTACGTAAAAATATCTTCTTTGAAATACGGCAGTAGGTAAAATACTTTTTAATCTGGATGTCATAAGCGGAACTGGATTAAAGGTCATAAGTGGACAACTTTTAAAACAGCTCCTTGGTAGGAAATATTTTCGCTCCCTTAAATGGCAAACGGGCTTCGTTTTCGCTCAGCTTGCTTCGCTCGCTGGCTTAGCTCCGCAAACTTAATACTACTTTTATAACTTTTTAACTGTTTTAACTGTTTTTTATTGATTGTTTTTAGACCTGAGGATGGATTCTAATATCTGAAATATTGTTGGTCATTTAATTTCGACTATAATCTAAATGCCACAATGTTCTTGGCCTAATCATAAACAGGTTGTCTATTTAGTTGTAAAGTGTGTATAATGGTTAATTTATTAATCTGTTATTCACATTGTTGAGGATGGAGAGTATCCTCCATGGCGAAGATCTTACCTGAACCATTTTGTAGCCCCTTTAATTTTTAAGTCCGTCATTTTTTTAGGGAAAAGTTTAAGCCCTATAATGTTCTTGACGTTCTTAGGAATAACAAAACGAATAACATAGTTTCACGTTTTTAACTCGTCCTTAATGATTTTCTGGTATTATATTTCACACAAGGTGATGATGTACCTATTAATCCATCGTTAAATCGGATTAGAAAAGTGATGCTTATAAAACTAAAATTTTTTTATCAAATGACTTTCTCTATGGCTATATTCTTCGATCCTAGATAAATTACAATGACGAGGTAACGTCAATTTTATAGTATTAAAAATTTTTTGTTTAATAACTGATTTAACAAATTTAGTGTAATTACAATAGAATTTTCAATCCCCATCATTTTATTGTCTGTATCGTTGGTTCACAATTTGATCGAATTTAGGCACGTCTTATTGTAATGTGCCAAGCAATGTAAAAACATTAATTACAAACTCCAAAGTATTTGAGCGCCAGATACACAATATACTACGAAAACATATACAAGCGATAAAATGAAAGCCTGACTGACGCTCGTGTAGCTATTGGGCGATTCTTTTTTTAATTCAGACATAGCAAAGTTTTGTAGATAAGAAGACTATTGTTTCTAGTGTTGAACATAATGAACCAAACTAGACGTAATGGAATTATACAGATTGTATTGTATGAAAAATGCATTATGTCTTTAAGTGGTTTTAATATGATGTCACCAATGCGTGTACTCGTGTAACCGGCATTTTATTGAAAAGGGAAATGGCTGATTACCTCAATTACGATGTTTACACTTTTTATTTCTGTCAAGTAAGCACGCAAAAGAATGCAGCATGATGTTAATTACATACTTGGCAAGAACGTTTGACGAGTAAAGGTGAGAAATAATTATTCCAATTAGCTGTAAAAATTTAAATAAAATATAAGTCGTGAATGTTTAAATAGCAACCAACAGCATTTTTAACATTGGCACCTCTTAGATACTCTCTTTTATAAGAAGGTCTAAATTTTTTATTTGAATGAATGTTCATACATTTTCAACATAATCATAAGAAAAAACAGAGGCAACGACCATCGACTTTGTTTACCCAATCTATCCTTAACTTATATGAGACGACCCTCCCTACACTGCGCGAAAGTTAATAATAGGAGAGGCTACTAGGCTGGAGATGATTAGCTATTAGTCATGTTTGTGCTTTCTCAGCCGCACATCGTGAGAATCTAAAGTACAGCAACTCTGGTAAAAAGAAAGGTATTCATTTGGAATCCACAATGTGGTGTTTTTAGACTGGCCTGATGAGATTAGCAAAAATAATAATTTTGTATTGACTATGCTTTTCTATTTTCAGAATTTAGGCATTTTGAAAGAGGGCGTTAAGATTTTTTGAAAAAAAATCGCAAATTATGGCCAAACAGTATCAAATAGGTAAAGTAGATTTTAGCAAAACAATTCTTTTAGCTTGATGTATTTATATGCTAAAAAATTATTAATTAATTTAGGGTTGTGGCGTTGCATTCCAAAATTTTATATATATAGCTATATATCATTTTGCTTTTATTTCATACTTCTCTTTCTTATTGCTTTGATCCTATTGATTTTAAGTGTTTTAGGGTTGAAAGTCTCAAAATTCCTTTTTATAACGCATTTAGTGAGCATGAACATAAAACGTACAAAAAATGAGGTCTGGGATTTGGATCTTTGGACCTGCAGACACCGTCATGGTTACACATATTATTGGGGGAGGCAAAAAACTCAAAAATTAAATAATCTCTCATAATAATACTAAGAGTGTGTCTGTGTGTGAAAAAAAACATTATAACAACCATTAAACCATATATATATATATATATATATATATATATATATATATATAATATATATATATATATATATATATATATATATATATATATATATATATATATATATAGTGTGGAAAATGAAAAAAACAACTTCTTTTGGAACTCAAAGTTTCATGCGTTCTTTGAACACAATCTTCAGCCAACTGACTAAAAATTTACAAAGTTAACGTTTAATATTCAATATCATGTTCTCACGTATATGCAATGACTTCATTTGACGTCAGTCATTAGTGTCAAAATTGGCCAACAAGAATTTGTTTTGGTGTCTGCATTTCGATATAAGTTCATTTTTCTGGTTCAAAAGGTTGTTTCCTTTAAAGGTTAAAATTTCATACTTTTCGTTAAGGCAGAGGTTACAGTTTTTCGAATTGGGTTTATACGGGGAACATTTTTTGATAATTTTCCATCGAATTTTCGGTGTTTCCTTGTTCTTCTTCAATCGCCATACTTCTTTTGATAAAGCTGTATCATTCATGTATCGTTCTGTGTTGAATGACTTCTTATGGTTTGCATAACGTTTTTTAAATGCCACTTCGCTAATGCCAATATAATTTGCCTCATACCGTGGATTTTCTTCAGACATCAGATTAGCTTGGTAAACAATGCATGGTGTTAGGCATTGGTGGTTTAGGGGACATTGTTCTTTTTTGATGCAGTTGCAGTTTTGTTCTTTTTGGGAAGGTCTGGTGTTAATAATGTTTTTATTATGGGCATCTGTGTGTTGTTTCATGTTAGGCACGCAACTGTAACTTACTTTAACGTTGTTTCTGTTAAATATTTTGTGATACTTGTGTTTTCGAGTAAAATGTTTGTCGATTAGCGATAAAAATTGCTTTGCGATTCTTGTTTTAACATTTACGCTGTAGGGGGGATTAAACCAAATTATATTTCTTTTTCTGTTTTTTCTGCTATTGTTTTTTTGTTTGTTCGTGTATGTAAGTTTTTTGGAATAACCTGAGTTTGTGAGCGCTTGTTCGTAGTAAGGTGTAGATTGATAAAATATTTTCTCGTTTGCAGACAGTAGTGAAAGTCGTTCTTCTAAGGCTATTGGAACTTGTTTAATAATTGAAGGTGGATGGTTGGATTCTACGTTTATGTAACTGGTTTCGTCATTAGGTTTACGGTAAGGTTCATAGGTTCCGTTGTTTAAGTTGAAGGTACAATCCAAATAGTTTACAATTTTCATGTTACTCTGAATTGTTATTAATAATCCACATTCTTTAAATGTTTTTTGGATGTCTTTCTTAATTTTCTCTAGTTGTGGTCCACTTTTCTGCTTAAACACGGCTAATCCATCGTCTCTATACAAACCATTATCGCTTTTTTTGTATTTCTTAGCTACAAGATTTAGTATGTACGTTCCTACAAGTTCACAGGTTTCGGCACCATCATATGCGCCCATTGTAACGTCAAATAAACCACTGTTCGATTTAATCCATGTGTCATTACCGTTAAACAATAAAGATTTTTTTGAATGTTTTATGATTTCTTCATCTTTTTTAGAGATTTTGACAATTGTCTTGGCAAACGTTAATGCTTTATTAAGTGTTGTTTCATTAATAGAAGGATAAAAATCCTTAACGTCAAACATTAAGAATTTATGTTTGTTTTTATTTTCAATTTTGTTAAATCATTCTATAACATTTTCTGTACATTTCCATTGGTTTACATGTAGAGATTTCACCAATTTCTTGTTAATGGTTTCAAGGATTTCCTTGCTTATACGTCCAAGTTCATTTTTCGCCGGATTAATTAAGCGTACAGTCGTGTTATTTTCAAAATTCTCTTTGTGATCTTTTAAAGTGATAAAACAGTTAGTTTTAGAATTTATTTGTAATCTGTCGATAACATTGTCTCCTTTTAGAATAACTTTGCCTTTGTTTATGACCTGCTTGTGAATATTGCTGTTTGTTTTTTTGTAGGCTGATGTAATGGAATTTGTAATTAATTTATTGTAGTCTTCATTGGTTAGCCTATACATGTTTGAAGTTTTATCTGCGGCTGTTAGTGTTTTATTTGACCTACGGATTTCTTTCAAATCATTGTTTAGTCTATCTTGGAAGTTGTTACGTACGTACTGGAACTTAACGTTTTTGATCATCTCTAGTAAGTCGTTTTCAAAGGGTATCAATTCTTTGACTTGTGGCGGGCATTTTAAAGTTTTTAGTCCATATGTATTAGTTTTTATCGCATCTTCTACTTCAGATTTTTTTGTTTCAAAAAATATCGCTTTCCAACGCATTCGTTTTATAAACAATTCGACTTTTTCCGTGAGTTGCATTAAATATCTTCTTTTTGATGGTATTGGTATATTTTTAGTCGAGTAATTGAGGTTGATTTTCTCCATTTCTTGAGTGAATAAAAGCAAAGTGCTCAACAACAAAGGAGCGAATATAACAAGCGTACTAAGTACCTTAACTTCTTTCTCATTAAAGAGTGCTCAATAAGATAATAGAGCAAATACAGTGTGGAAAATGAAAAAAACAACTTCTTTTGGAACTCAAAGTTTCATGCGTTCTTTGAACACAATCTTCAGCCAACTGACTAAAAATTTACAAAGTTAACGTTTAATATTCAATATCATGTTCTCACGTATATGCAATGACTTCATTTGACGTCAGTCATTAGTGTCAAAATTGGCCAACAAGAATTTGTTTTGGTGTCTGCATTTCGATATAAGTTCATTTTTCTGGTTCAAAAGGTTGTTTCCTTTAAAGGTTAAAATTCCATAATAAAAACATTATTAACACCAGACCTTCCCAAAAAGAACAAAACTGCAACTGCATCAAAAAAGAACAATGTCCCCTAAACCACCAATGCCTAACACCATGCATTGTTTACCAAGCTAATCTGATGTCTGAAGAAAATCCACGGTATGAGGCAAATTATATTGGCATTAGCGAAGTGGCATTTAAAAAACGTTATGCAAACCATAAGAAGTCATTCAACACAGAACGATACATGAATGATACAGCTTTATCAAAAGAAGTATGGCGATTGAAGAAGAACAAGGAAACACCGAAAATTCGATGGAAAATTATCAAAAAATGTTCCCCGTATAAACCCAATTCGAAAAACTGTAACCTCTGCCTTAACGAAAAGTATGAAATTTTAACCTTTAAAGGAAACAACCTTTTGAACCAGAAAAATGAACTTATATCGAAATGCAGACACCAAAACAAATTCTTGTTGGCCAATTTTGACACTAATGACTGACGTCAAATGAAGTCATTGCATATACGTGAGAACATGATATTGAATATTAAACGTTAACTTTGTAAATTTTTAGTCAGTTGGCTGAAGATTGTGTTCAAAGAACGCATGAAACTTTGAGTTCCAAAAGAAGTTGTTTTTTTCATTTTCCACACTATATATATATATATATATATATATATATATATATATATATATATATATATATATATATATATATATATATATATATATATATATATATATATATATATATATATATATATATATATATATATATATATATATATATATATATATATATATATATATATATATATATATATATATATAGTGTGGAAAATGAAAAAAACAACTTCTTTTGGAACTCAAAGTTTCATGCGTTCTTTGAACACAATCTTCAGCCAACTGACTAAAAATTTACAAAGTTAACGTTTAATATTCAATATCATGTTCTCACGTATATGCAATGACTTCATTTGACGTCAGTCATTAGTGTCAAAATTGGCCAACAAGAATTTGTTTTGGTGTCTGCATTTCGATATAAGTTCATTTTTCTGGTTCAAAAGGTTGTTTCCTTTAAAGGTTAAAATTTCATACTTTTCGTTAAGGCAGAGGTTACAGTTTTTCGAATTGGGTTTATACGGGGAACATTTTTTGATAATTTTCCATCGAATTTTCGGTGTTTCCTTGTTCTTCTTCAATCGCCATACTTCTTTTGATAAAGCTGTATCATTCATGTATCGTTCTGTGTTGAATGACTTCTTATGGTTTGCATAACGTTTTTTAAATGCCACTTCGCTAATGCCAATATAATTTGCCTCATACCGTGGATTTTCTTCAGACATCAGATTAGCTTGGTAAACAATGCATGGTGTTAGGCATTGGTGGTTTAGGGGACATTGTTCTTTTTTGATGCAGTTGCAGTTTTGTTCTTTTTGGGAAGGTCTGGTGTTAATAATGTTTTTATTATGGGCATCTGTGTGTTGTTTCATGTTAGGCACGCAACTGTAACTTACTTTAACGTTGTTTCTGTTAAATATTTTGTGATACTTGTGTTTTCGAGTAAAATGTTTGTCGATTAGCGATAAAAATTGCTTTGCGATTCTTGTTTTAACATTTACGCTGTAGGGGGGATTAAACCAAATTATATTTCTTTTTCTGTTTTTTCTGCTATTGTTTTTTTGTTTGTTCGTGTATGTAAGTTTTTTGGAATAACCTGAGTTTGTGAGCGCTTGTTCGTAGTAAGGTGTAGATTGATAAAATATTTTCTCGTTTGCAGACAGTAGTGAAAGTCGTTCTTCTAAGGCTATTGGAACTTGTTTAATAATTGAAGGTGGATGGTTGGATTCTACGTTTATGTAACTGGTTTCGTCATTAGGTTTACGGTAAGGTTCATAGGTTCCGTTGTTTAAGTTGAAGGTACAATCCAAATAGTTTACAATTTTCATGTTACTCTGAATTGTTATTAATAATCCACATTCTTTAAATGTTTTTTGGATGTCTTTCTTAATTTTCTCTAGTTGTGGTCCACTTTTCTGCTTAAACACGGCTAATCCATCGTCTCTATACAAACCATTATCGCTTTTTTTGTATTTCTTAGCTACAAGATTTAGTATGTACGTTCCTACAAGTTCACAGGTTTCGGCACCATCATATGCGCCCATTGTAACGTCAAATAAACCACTGTTCGATTTAATCCATGTGTCATTACCGTTAAACAATAAAGATTTTTTTGAATGTTTTATGATTTCTTCATCTTTTTTAGAGATTTTGACAATTGTCTTGGCAAACGTTAATGCTTTATTAAGTGTTGTTTCATTAATAGAAGGATAAAAATCCTTAACGTCAAACATTAAGAATTTATGTTTGTTTTTATTTTCAATTTTGTTAAATCATTCTATAACATTTTCTGTACATTTCCATTGGTTTACATGTAGAGATTTCACCAATTTCTTGTTAATGGTTTCAAGGATTTCCTTGCTTATACGTCCAAGTTCATTTTTCGCCGGATTAATTAAGCGTACAGTCGTGTTATTTTCAAAATTCTCTTTGTGATCTTTTAAAGTGATAAAACAGTTAGTTTTAGAATTTATTTGTAATCTGTCGATAACATTGTCTCCTTTTAGAATAACTTTGCCTTTGTTTATGACCTGCTTGTGAATATTGCTGTTTGTTTTTTTGTAGGCTGATGTAATGGAATTTGTAATTAATTTATTGTAGTCTTCATTGGTTAGCCTATACATGTTTGAAGTTTTATCTGCGGCTGTTAGTGTTTTATTTGACCTACGGATTTCTTTCAAATCATTGTTTAGTCTATCTTGGAAGTTGTTACGTACGTACTGGAACTTAACGTTTTTGATCATCTCTAGTAAGTCGTTTTCAAAGGGTATCAATTCTTTGACTTGTGGCGGGCATTTTAAAGTTTTTTAGTCCATATGTATTAGTTTTTATCGCATCTTCTACTTCAGATTTTTTTGTTTCAAAAAATATCGCTTTCCAACGCATTCGTTTTATAAACAATTCGACTTTTTCCGTGAGTTGCATTAAATATCTTCTTTTTGATGGTATTGGTATATTTTTAGTCGAGTAATTGAGGTTGATTTTCTCCATTTCTTGAGTGAATAAAAGCAAAGTGCTCAACAACAAAGGAGCGAATATAACAAGCGTACTAAGTACCTTAACTTCTTTCTCATTAAAGAGTGCTCAATAAGATAATAGAGCAAATACAGTGTGGAAAATGAAAAAAACAACTTCTTTTGGAACTCAAAGTTTCATGCGTTCTTTGAACACAATCTTCAGCCAACTGACTAAAAATTTACAAAGTTAACGTTTAATATTCAATATCATGTTCTCACGTATATGCAATGACTTCATTTGACGTCAGTCATTAGTGTCAAAATTGGCCAACAAGAATTTGTTTTGGTGTCTGCATTTCGATATAAGTTCATTTTTCTGGTTCAAAAGGTTGTTTCCTTTAAAGGTTAAAATTCCATAATAAAAACATTATTAACACCAGACCTTCCCAAAAAGAACAAAACTGCAACTGCATCAAAAAAGAACAATGTCCCCTAAACCACCAATGCCTAACACCATGCATTGTTTACCAAGCTAATCTGATGTCTGAAGAAAATCCACGGTATGAGGCAAATTATATTGGCATTAGCGAAGTGGCATTTAAAAAACGTTATGCAAACCATAAGAAGTCATTCAACACAGAACGATACATGAATGATACAGCTTTATCAAAAGAAGTATGGCGATTGAAGAAGAACAAGGAAACACCGAAAATTCGATGGAAAATTATCAAAAAATGTTCCCCGTATAAACCCAATTCGAAAAACTGTAACCTCTGCCTTAACGAAAAGTATGAAATTTTAACCTTTAAAGGAAACAACCTTTTGAACCAGAAAAATGAACTTATATCGAAATGCAGACACCAAAACAAATTCTTGTTGGCCAATTTTGACACTAATGACTGACGTCAAATGAAGTCATTGCATATACGTGAGAACATGATATTGAATATTAAACGTTAACTTTGTAAATTTTTAGTCAGTTGGCTGAAGATTGTGTTCAAAGAACGCATGAAACTTTGAGTTCCAAAAGAAGTTGTTTTTTTCATTTTCCACACTATATATATATATATATATATATATATATATATATAATATATATATATATATATATATATATATATATATATATATATATATATATATATATATATATTATATATATATATATATATATATATATATATATATATATTATATATATATATATATATATATATATATATAATATATATATATATATATATAACTCTTCCAAAATGATACTAAAGATTAGAAGGATCGACGTCACTTTTTATAGATACCATTATATTGTCCTTTGATAACTTTATATTGCTTTTACGGTTTAAATGTCAATTTATTCAACTGAGGATTGCGAAAGCATGAAACTATAGTATTGAACGTAAAAATTGTCTTTGTTTCTTTCCTGTGTGTATATATATATATATATATATATATATATATATATATATATATATATTATATATATATATATATATATATATATATATATATATATATATATATATATATATATACACACAGGAAAGAAACAAAGACAATTTTTACGTTCAATACTATAGTTTCATGCTTTCGCAATCCTCAGTTGAATAAATTGACATTTAAACCGTAAAAGCAATATAAAGTTATCAAAGGACAATATAATGGTATCTATAAAAAGTGACGTCGATCCTTCTAATCTTTAGTATCATTTTGGAAGAGTTTGTACTTATTGATGTGCCTGCATTTGGATATTAATTCTGATCGCGTGTTTAATAAGTTGTTATTATCGTACATTGCGATTTCTAGTTTCTCGGCTAAACACAAATTGCATTTAATCGCTTTGGAGTTAGGGACAAGTTCATTACATTGTCTGATTATTTTCCATGTGATTAATGGTGTGTAATTTTTATCTTTTATACGCCATACTTCTTTTGAAAAGTTCCGTGTCTTTTTTGTATTTAGCTGTGTTAAAAGGATTTTTTGTGGTTTGGCATAATCTTTGTTTAAACGTTGTTGCTGCTAGACCAATTAAACCTTCGCGCTCATAGTTGGGGATGTTTGAATTTGTGGTTGCTTTATAATAATGTTTTTTGTTAAACATTTATTTTCAACTGGGCATTGTTCCTTTTTAATACAATTACAATTTCTATCCATTACTGTAATCGTTGTTATTGATGATTTTGTTGTTGTGGATATTTATATAGGCTTTCATGTTTTTTGTGCAGCTGTAAGAGACTTTTACGTTGTTGCGGTTAAATATTTTGTGGAGCTTGTTTTGTTTCGGGAAATGTTTGTCTATAAGAAGCAAGAACAACTTTCCCGATTTTCGTAGATACGTTTACGTTATAAGGAGGATTAAACCATATTATATTTCTTTTTCTTTTCTTATTTTCTGCGAGTTTTGAAACAGCTTTCTTTCGTTCTTGGTATTGCAGTTTAACATCGTGCCCGGATTCCTTTAACGCCTTCTCATAAATTGGGGCGACGTTCGTTAAATATTTGTTCATTTGAAGAATGTTCGGATAAACGCTGCTCAATAGTGATTGGGATATGTTTGATGACATTAGGTGGGTGGTTTGGATTGAGTATGGATGTACTGAATGATGTTTGTCAGGTTTGCTGTATGGTTTAAAGGTTCCATTGTCGAGATTTAGCGTGATGTCTAAGAAGTTCACAATTTTCTATTGCATTCAATAACAATTTTTAAACCGCATTCTTGGAATAATGCTTGTATTTTCTTTTTGCATGCGTTCCATCGCGGGTCCGCTGGTGTCTTTAAATGCGGCAAGACCATCATCACGGTATAATCCGACATTGTTAGGGTAAATTGCGTTTATCTTGTTTAACATGAACAATCCAACGACTTCGCAAACTTCGGCACCGTCATAAGGCACCCATCGTCACGTCGAACAATTCTCCTCCCTTCTTCATCACGTTTGTTTGCTAGTGTCGAACTAGAAGCGATTTTTGGGCCATGGAAGATGGTTTTATATCGTCTTTTTATATCTAAGTGTTGGCGTAGCAAAATGAATTGCGTCTGATAACAATGTTTTGTTATTGAAGGATAAAAGTCCTTTATGTCAAAACTACAAAGCGGTATTTATCTTTATCGGTTATACTTCGAACCAATCAATAACTTCTCGGGTATTTCTCCATTGGTTTACTTTCAAAGTTCGCGTAATTGACTATTTATTTTATCTAGGATTACTTTACTTATGCGACCTAGTTCGTTTTTTGCTGGATTAATAAGTCTAACTTTTGGATCGTTATGGAAGTTGGCTTTATGATCTTTAAGTGTGATGAAGCAGGAGTTGTTACTGTTTTTGAGTATTCTGTTGGCAATATACTTTCCTTTCACAATGTTTTTGCCATCTTGATTTATTCTCTCGTCTATCTTATTGGTGACTTTCTTGTAACTTGATGTAACAGAATCGTTTAATAATTTATTGTAATGATCTTTGTCGAGTTTATACAGATTGTTGGTTTTGTCAGCAAAAGCTAATGTTGAAGTAGTATTATTAATTGTTTTTATATCCTTTTTCAATTTACGTTGGAAATTATTTGTTGAATTACGGAACTTTACTGTCTTTACAATGTTAAACATATCATTCTCAAAATTAGCCATTTCTTTTATTTGGGGTGGACATTCTAGCGTTCGCAACCCATAGGTCTCTGGTACACTATCATCGCCGGCTATTTTATTTTGGTTGTAGAAATGCGCCTTCCATCTCATTCTTTTGATCACTAGTTCGATTTTCTCCATTAATTGAATTCTGTAACTTTTTCCGATGGTACAGGAATGTTTTTATACGAGTAGTCAAATTGTATTTTCTCCATTTCAAATAAAAACTTGAGTATAGTGCTCAACGAAAACGGAGCATATATATTCTTCTGAATATATATATATATATATATATATATATATATATATATATATATATATATATATATATATATATATATATATATATATATATATATATATATATATATATATATATATATATATATATATATATATATATATATATATATATATATATATATATAATATATATATATATATATAATATATAATATATATATATATATATATATATATATATTGGAATATATATATATATATATATATATATATTCCAACAATGTAGAGCGATAATGAGTGCATATATATATATATATTCCAACAATGTAGAGCGATAATGAGTGCATATATGTATACAGGATACCCAATGAAGTTGGCGGATTCTCGCGAATCCTTTTTGCCTCGGCAGCCAGGGACTCGAACCCCGGGATCGTAGCATTTGATGCACCATGGGTTCTTATACACTGAGCCACGTCGTCGGCAAAAGGATTCGTTAGAATCCAGACAACTTCGGTATTTCGACCATCACGGCCTTCGTCAGCGGGATACCAGAGCCAGTGGCTCAGTGGCTCAGTGGATAAGAGCCCGTTGTGCATATGGACCGAATTTATTCATAACACCATCAACATTTTCACTACGAGTTTGAGCGTCAATTTACAGAGAAAAGTGAACTAATTTCAAGCCACTTTCAAGGTCTTCGTGATATAGTTGTGTACCATTTTAGGAATAAATGAGGTAGTTCTCCTTCTTTTAAGCTTTTGCGAGTTGGATAAACCTAGATTTACTGACTTACTGCAAAAGTAGTAACAAGAAGCGATAATTTACAGCTTATTTATAACACCATACAAAGAAATGCGTGTAAAGTTGTACGAAAATGTATGATGGTAGAAGGTGTTCGAATTTCTACAACTACTTCCAGCTTCGCAATCATGGAAGTGGAACATGAAACAACCTTCATTCGCTAAAACTACCTACAGAATAAACTATATTGCCATATTTTTTAATATAATTTTTTTTTCATTGTCTAGATTTTTGCAGTTCCACTTCTAGTTTATATTTTCTTTTCGTCTTTAACATAGCGTTTTATTCCATTACAACCTACTTGTGGATTTTGAGTTAAAATTTTGTGTTAAAATTTTAACTTTTATCTTTAACAGGACACATTTGTAAAGCAGCATTTTTCTGAAATGTATATCCTGTATAATATTGATGATAAATAAATAAATATATACTTACTTCCTCACTCACTTACTGGTTTAGCTCAATCAGTATTCGGTATGTAGGGCATCCGAATGTAGCACAATTTTCAACAGGCGTAGTAACAATTGCAACAATAAACCCGAATACCAAACAAAGAAGTAGAAACTACAAACAACAGATAAAAATGCACGATTTTGAACTTCTGTGCAGGATCGGAGACAATAAATCTTTTTTTCTCATGACTATGTTTTCAATGAACTTTGGCCTCTCATGTGTTCTTAAAATATGTTATTATTACAATGTGCTTACGAAATTATGAAAGTTGCATTGTGGTTGTATTGTACGGGAATACTAAAATTAAACTACATACGATCAGAGGGAAATGAACTTACTCGGTATATACGAAACTGACATATCAGGCCTTGTGTCTTGTTTCTTTTAATATTTCCACTGAGGCTACAGTCATGTGCAAAGTATATGAGACTAGTGCACTTTTTTCATAAATTAAGCCCTATATTCACCCCCCTGCCCCCGACCCCTATAATCATCCCCGGCCACCGGAAACAATGCTGAATAGGTACAATCTCACCTTTGTTGTAGGGGGAAGGGTTTTTATCTGTATAGTCCCACTATATTTTGCACATGATTGTAAGCAAATTATAAAAATCTAAATTTTTGACTGGCTCAGAGTTGTAAAAAAACTTTTATCAGAATCTTGCCTTGGCATGTTATTAAATTTTTGTTAGAATTAGGATCGTGTTATTATGTAATTGTCCTTAAAAGGAGCAATAATTTACAAATTGAAAAATCCTGTAGCAACTTTGTATTTCACACAAAATGTTACCGAGTTTAGGTAAGATATAAAATCAAAATAATTTAAGATAATTTAATTATTCAATCAGTGTTTTTAGTAGCAAAGTTTTGTTGCTTCGTAATTTAAACGTTGTTTAAATATATAACAAAACCTATTCATTGCATAATCAATAGCTGACAAGTAAATCCGCGGTAATATGGTATTACTAGTATTATCTTGTACGGGTCAACAAACTGCTCTCTAATGTGTAATTATGGACCTGAATAGGACTTCTTAGAATTTAAGAATGAATCACATTTAAATAGTAATTATGTAAATTGCCCTGTGACGTCATTGGTATGCTTAATCTAACATCAACAACATCCAGAATGGCGGTTAGCCAAGTACGGAGAATTTCGGTAATTCCTGAAGAGTTCGATATTATAAGAAATCCTTCTTTTCTTTAAAAAAGTTCAACATTATGTCTGCGAGATTAGAAATCATAGTAGTGAAAGATATCATAAGTTTACTGTTCAAAGCCATATCCAGTCCTCATTTATATTTGGGGTCTAGAAACAAAGTTGTTTAAATTGTTTAATAGCTTACTTGTGATTTTTCTATAAGTATAAATTTAGTTTCTTTAAATAAATAAAAATAAATAAACGAACAGTAGCTGATAGGCGGATTGTGAACGCGACACGTTGTCCGAACGTCTTGGAAATTCCTTAAACAAAGTACCCTTACATTTTTTAAAATAGCAAATGATGCTTGGTTTTGTACTTACCCGCTATTAAAAAGGATTCTATTAAGAGATAGTATCAGCAGTGCACGATATGGTAATCAACAATTTGTGGTCACATTACACTTCCATAATTTTCAAAACAATATGCACAACATTTTTAATTACTGTACGCCCACAGTTATTTATTTATTTATTATTTTTTTCATTCAATTTATCTGGGCACTGAAACTGCTTAGTTTCGACATACTTCGTATCCAGTGTTTTTGATAATAGAGTAATAATGCATTATGCAGACAAAAATAAGAAATTTTATCGCTGTTATGTCGACTAATTAGCTGCAAACGTCACTGCGTGCCTTCAAAACATAACATGCCACACTGCATTCATGGCGTGCAAATTCTATTGAAAACAAGAATGCTGTCTTATATTCAGAAGAGAAAAATCAAAGTTAATTTCTACAAATAGAAATAAACGAACTTGTTCTTTTGCTCTTTCCACCTATTTTATATAATGAACAAGTTCAAAGCAAATTAAGTAACACGATTGAGACTCACAATGTATCACCACATCAGATGGCACTTTTAAAGGATTATCTAAAATATCTTGTTGTTTGTAACACCGCATTATTTACAAGCGCAAAACAATAGTAGTTTCGAAACTATTAAAAGTACTATAGGGTTCTAGGAAGTCTATTGGAAATTATTCGACCGCATAAAACATCTAAATGCTATGAAAATCTGATATGTTTAAATGGGCCAATCACAATTCGTTTTAAGAACAGATTAACCAATTATAGTTAGGTTGCTATTATAGAAACATCTGATTTAGGTAATTGTTACCAAAGTAGATTAGAATGTCATTGAGTTGGCAAGGGTTATTAGAGTAAGAAGTAGTTTTACTGAAGAGGACGTTTTAATAAAGCCAGGGAAAAACCTGAAAAGTGCTATATAATAACTTCAGAAATTTGATGCTTTCCACCATTTCTTATTTTTAAACAAGAAGTCATATTGCATTCATATTAGAAGAAAAGGCGATGGAAAGTTACGACGATATTTGTAAAACTATTAAATTATTGTCCAGTATGCTCCAAGGCGCAACCGATATTGACTTCAGAAACAATTCTAATACAAATTTAAATTATTTTCATCATAACTTATCAGAAAGTTATTACAAATCATGCAAGGACTCTTATGGCGACAAACTTTCGACAAATTACCTTGATGATAACTGCTCACCTACAACCAGCTTATTAGACTATAACGAGACGTTTCTCACTATAGGCAATCTGCCAAACTCAATCGAAGCAGATATAAGTGACCAAGAGGATATACTACCTGATATTGACGAATTATCAAATTCAAGTTTCCTTAGCACAATTTCAGGTTCGTTATTAACAATTGCTCACTGTTAATTTGTTTCCCATTAATTTAGGTTCAGTTTTTCCCTACACATAACAAAACTAAATAGCTACATGTATTTATTTGCTATGCTGCCAGGTAACAGCTAACTTAATAATGCTGGGCAGTTAGTGGCCTTAAAAGATTTGTTTAACTTCCATATATGTCCTAAAATATTGCACAACAGTAAAATATTTCTTTCACTTGCTCTTTTAGATGATACCCTACCTTACACAACACCTACATATCAAGATATAAGCCGAATTATCAAATCAGGTACATAATTACAAAACAATATTAGCTTCTTAGATTTCATTAAAAAATCTTTACGTATTCCATAGTTTTCACTTTCGCCGATAGAGATCACCTCCTCTACTGAATATATATATATATATATATATATATATATATATATATATATATATATATATATATATATATACTATATATATAATATATTATATATATTATATATATATATATAATATATATATATATATATATATACTAAATCCTTGATATATTGATAGAGTCTTCGGAAGTAGACGAAGAAACTTACGCTGCTACACCTGCGATTGTTCTGGAATAAAAAGAAAAAGCTCTTCAAGTACGTAGGCACTTGAATGCAAAACTTGTATTTTCCCACTTTGCAATTCAGTTATGAAAGTTACTTTTTTTACAGGCACTGGAACAAGAACACATAAAAACGAAAGATAAGGAGCAATTTACGTGAGTGAAAATTTAAAAAAACTGTCAGTTTTGTTGAACTTATCTCTTGTAACTTTTAAACAAACAGAAAGATTAAAAACGTTTAAACGCCTGTATTTTTTAATTGAACTTTAAATAACTCTGTTTGCACATTTTTTTTTGTAAGGATTTTTTATAAGAACGAGACTACAACATTTCTTTCGAAGAAATTGACGCCTAAGAAGTAATTTTATTGGTGGCGTAACCAATCTTTTATTGCGCATTAACCTTTTCTTCAGTTATTCAACCATGTTTTAAGCGTCATCGCATTTTTTAAAAGTTTTAATTAAAATATAACTTAATTAATCACCTTGAGAATTATTTAAGGCACAAAATGTCGATTGTCTATGAATTACGAGGCGTAAACAAACAAAAAAACGATTCTTATAAACATTCTTACAGTTCTTATATAAGTCTGTATTTAACGTTTTATCCCTTCATTGATTCTTAGTAAAACCAGGTAGCCAGCTTTATCAATTTATTCTTCAATTATTGGATGATGAGAAAAAGCGAGAAACATATAGAGTGGGTTCAAAGGAACAAAGGAATCTTCCGTATCATAAATAAAGAAGAAGTTGCGAAAATGTGGGGAAAAGTTAAAAAAAGAGAAATGACGTTACGACAGCTTGAGTCGAGGACTGCGACACTATTATCAGCAAGGCTTATTAGAATCTGTCAATAAGAAATTGCATTATAAATTCACACAAAAAGCATTAGACGAATGGGAAGTGATACGTGATTTAGAGAGCATTGATGAGAGAAGACAGTAAAACATGACAATGACATTTACAGCCTTTTTGGACATGTGTACAGGCCCTTTCGTTTACCTTTTCAAGCAAATCTATTCCAATGACGTCTAAAACGATTTGTACATAACACTTTTTATGTAATTGATGCAGTGCTGGTTGCTGTTTAATTGTGAATTTCTCGAGGTTAATATTTCTTTCAAAATCTAGGCATTTTGTTTTATTTATACCATTTCAAAATTTTTACGGCTGAAAATTGTGTTGCTTAATTTTATTGATTTACTTTTGGAAAGTTTTTTTAATGTGATATTCTATAATCAATTAAAAACCACAAGATAAAATAATAGCAAATGATTGACAACAACCGCAATTTTTTAAAAGGGAAAAAAAGAAGCCCAAATCAGAACAGTAGGTGGAATAGGTGCACAACCATTCAAAACAAACTGTATGCGGATACGATAATGCTTTAAACAAAAGTGAACAACTCACCTGACACGAGGGACAAAGGGATACTTAACAATGGTTTACAATTCCAATTGATTATGTTCATATGAAAGTCATGCGATAAAAGCTCAATCTTGAAATCTTTGTTTTCAACAGTACAAATTTTACCAGTCATTTGTAATTAATTTACACCGAGCAACCTAATTGTAAATTACCCTTTGAATTTAATTTCTGAATTTCTTTGAAGTTAACTCCTGTTTAATCGTTCAATTGTAAGTCGAAGCTCTTTTTCGTTCCACTATGACAATATTTATAACTCGAACTTTCCATATGAGAAAAAGCGAAAACCAAAAAAATAAAAATAAATAAATAACAAAGTTTTTACATTTTTACTCATCTTGGTCAGTTCCAACTCTAAAATTTTATTACTAAACGTGTCAAGTTGCAGGACATGCATGCCCTCTCCATCTCTAAAATTGCAATTTTACAATCCAAAGAATAATATGAACATACAATTTGAGTAAACAAAAGGATTGTCTAGGTAAATCTTCCCGTTAGCACCTTCCTTTAAGTATCCAACATTTATTGGTTCATTTTAACACGTACTGCGAATTTTAACACGTACTGCGAATCTTTAGGATTGTCCTTATAATCATGATACCTTCTTATAAGCATATTGAGCTGCATGTTGGCGATCTTGTAAACAAATATTCTTCGTTGTTTCTTTAGAACAGTTTTTAATGTAAGTGACGACTCATTCACCATTCTATTTTCAAAAGAGAAAAATATAACATACTGAAGGAAGTATAAAACGAGTAAAAGGTTGCTTTAAAAGAGCATTTTGATGTTGTGTAGAAAGGAAATGATTTAATGCGCCATCATTTGAGGAAAAGTTATTTTTTTAAATTAAATCAAGCAATTTTTGTATTGTTTTTAGCAGCGTTGTAGTTGCTTTTGCTCAAATTCTAAATACTAAGGCGGTGTTGGATAAACAAAATCTTGAGGCTAAAGAAGACGAGGATGGCGATATAGACATTTTGATCGAACTGACTTACCCTCAATCTGGTAATGCAGATAAAGTACTGGAAATACTATGAAGCTACATGGTATTCAATGACAACGGACAGTGTATTCTGCGATAAAACTGAAAGAGAGCGGAAATTAAAGGAATAGACATTCCTAGTAAACGATTGTTTCGTCTCGCATTGTATTTTCGTAATAATAAACGTCTCCATAAATGGTCTTTCTAACCCTGTAGTTTAATTGTTATAAATATAAAAAAAGCGAATTTGCATACCAACCCAGCTTAAATACTCCGAGAAGAAAAGAGTTATCTGGCGACTAAAGCAAATATAATATCCATATATGTCTACCTTTATTCAGCCATCGGAATTCTGATTAGGCTTAGTAAGAGTTTCGAATTTAAAATAATGTCAAAAAATAAAACAAAAATATTGTCTTTTAATCATGCAGGCCTCAATGAACAGCGAAAAAGGGAAAATAAACCATTGTTTGCCGTATTTTGCTTTTAAATAAAACGTACTTTGGATTGCATTTACAACAATATAACGCGTATATTTTTGTAGATTTTTGCCCAGCTGATTAGATAAATAAAGGAATATAGACATATTGTAAAGTTAATAATTTAACCCTATTCGTTCTGGGGTTTTTTAAGCATATTATAACTGGAAGAGGGGCGCTTCTTCATAACTTTTGAAGGCTTTTTCAAAATGAATCAAACTTGGTATACGCATTCTTGGTACACGTATCTTTGCCTATGACAACAATTTTTTCTGTGACGTCATTGGAAAGCTTCAAATTTGTCCAAAATACCACTATCTGCCTTAAAATACAATTACTTTAGTTCTAGAACGAATTTTAACATAGTGTAAGGTCTCTGGTAGCTAAATTAAAGTTATTTAACACTTTTCCGGGTCTTGCATCATTCGCATGAAAGAATGCCAAAAGTTCCGGTTATGGTTATGTTTTTCCCGATTTTAAAATCCGAAAAAAACGCGGGATCGGATTATTTACGTGTCGAAAATATACATAACGATTCCCCTTTGAAATAACGTTGTGTTGTAAGTTTTTAAGTTATCAGCATAATCCCAACAAAAGTTATTATATTTTCTGATTATAAGGATTTCATAGAAATTTAAGGGGTAGTTTCGAGTAATAGCCAATATTTAATATGTAACAGGTATGGGATCTAAAACATTTGACATGCAGGAGTCTGATAGTTAAATGTAAAAACTTAGTACGTATCACAAACATGCAGCATAGAGTGGGGGAGGGGGTAGAAAGAGAAGATTCCATTTCAAGGTGAAATGAAGTGAATACAAACAGTGCAATCCTTAACGTTTTGGTTAAAATGGTAAACTTTACTTGTTCAATACATAAAAAGTAAACTTACTTCGTTTATCCAACCCCCAACCCCTAAACCCCCACCCCCACCCTCACCAGCCTTACTGTTCTTTGACTGCTTAAGATAAAAATTGAAGAAATTAATTATTTTGAAAAAATTTCACATTTTTGCCGAGTCATAATCCAAGAATGATTTGTTTTTTATATCGAAGAAATCAAGCACATAGTACATGTCATTATAAAATAACTTGTTTTTGATTAGGAGTATTTCTACAATCTGAGGTTTCCTGTTCATATTTACTTTCAGCTTTGCAATTAATGATTGGTTATACCGAAGCTTTGTTGCTATGAAGTTATAATTAGCTACTTCCAAAAGCCAAAATTTAGATATCGCGATGTGGCTAAATAATAAAAAGTTTAGAGAAATTCTAATTACGCCATTTAACAACCACCATATTTAGAGAGAGCTATTTTTCAAGATCACCTGTGTCTCTTTTATATATAAAAACAAAATATAAAAAACAGCAAATGCTTTGTTATACACACATGCCAAGTTATATTTTTCACTTTTTTTATAAATTCTTAAAAAATACATTAAAAAAAAGGAATTTGATACATTTTTATGAATCAAACAATTAAGTTAGGAATTTAAGTTAGGATATTTCGTGCGTGCCGTAGCACTACTTGGTTTTGACGCACAATGACCAAATACGATCCTTATTATAGAAGAAGTCGTGAAATATATTTGTTTTTTCTTCTCAGAACAGGCCAAATCTAGGGCGACTCGGAACTTTACAAATTATACAACCATACGAAGACCGGGAGTCTAGGATTTAATACAGATGTCTAAATGTAAACAAAGCACACAAGCAAAAAACAATATAGACGATAAATCGAAATCTCCCTAATAACCCTCTTCAAGCTATATCAGGAAAATGATGGCATGCTATGTTAATGAATTAAGCTTTAATTAGTAATTAACAAGCGCCAGAAGAAACAAGTTTGTCAATACGTGCTGAAACTATGCTGACAGAGAAATGCGTCATGTGTGAAAAGCGTTTCCTTTCATCGAAACTCATGTTGTTTTTCGTTGTACAAATGCTGATACGACTACATACAATTGGAAAAAAAAAAGAAAGTTTGAAACAGAAAGTACAAATCGGTTATTTCGAAGTTTTAATAAATCAGGATTATAAAATTAGAATCTTATTTTCCACAAACTTTTACTGAACAATTTTGATCGATACGTTAGAAGATTAGGCGTCAGTATACAAAAAAGGTGTGATATTTGAAAATTCTTTTTAATGATCAAAACTTTATTTTGAAACATTAATGTACAGTGGAATCTCGATATAACGAACCCCCAATATAGTGAACATCACGATATAACGAACCAAAGCCCATCGCCCTGGGATTTAGCGTTAAGAAAGTCTTATAAATCCTTTCTATATAACGAGCCCCCGATATAGTAAACTCTCGATTTAACGAACCAAATTTTTCGTCACCAGAACTCAAAAAACCTCGAAGAACACAAAGTACTATGCTACAGAAAAATTACTTTCATAGGCCGCCAAAGGCGGAATATACGGTCTTTTACAGCCAAATAAGAGCCCTACATGTAAATCCCGTGCTACCACGATCCCAGGCAAGTAGCCATCGGTCTAGTCCTTCCATTCTCAATGGATTGCGACGTTCCAAGTGCTTTTTCATAGCGCCAGCTTCTTAGAACACCAACAAGGGCATGTAAAGGCCTCCAAAGGATGTAATACGGTCTTTTGCTGCTTAATAAGATCCTTACACGTAAACCACGTGCTTCCACGATCCCAGGCATGTGGCTATCGATCTAGTCCTTGCAGTCTCAATGGACTGCAACGTCCCAAATCGATATCCTTTGGATGGGGGCCTTAGAACACCGCCAACTGCGTGTACAGGCCCCCAAAGTACGTAATACGGTCCTTTGTTTCCTGATAGAGCTCTACACGTAAATCACGTATTTCCTCGAGCCCAGACAGATGGCGATCGGTCTGGTCCTTCCAGTTTCAATGGACTGCGACGTCCCAAGTCTTTTCCCTTAGCACCAGGCCCTTAACACAGCCAACAACGTGAACAGACCTCCAAAGGCTGCAATATGGCTATTTGCTGCCTAATAAGGGCCTTACAGGTAAATCACGTCCTTCCACCATCCAGACAGGTGGCCATCCTTAGATCACTGCAAACGACGTGCACCGGGCTTCAAATACTGGATTACGGTATATTGCAGCCTAATAATGATCCTACACGTAAATCACGTGCTTTCGCTATCCCATGCAGGTGGCCATTGGCGTGGTTCTTTCAGTCTCAATGGACTAGGACGTCCTAAGTCGTTTCTCTTAGCGCCAGGCTCTTAGATCACCGTCAAGTACACGCACACGCCTCCAAAGACTGCAATATGGCTATTTGCGGCCTAATAAGGGCCCTACACGTAAATCACCTTCTTCCACGATTCCAGGCAAGTGGCCATAGTTCCAGTCCACCCAGTCTTAATGGACTGCCTCGACTCAAATGGCTTTCCTTGGCGCCCGGCTGTTAGAACACTGCCAGCTGCGTGTACAGGCGTACAAAGGCTGAAAAACGGTTATTAGCTGCCTAATAATGGCCCTACAAAGTAAATCATGTGCTTCAACGAGCTCAGACAGGTGGCCATTGGTCTAGCTCTTCCAGTCTAAATGGTCTGCAACGTCCCAAATCGTTTTCCCTAACACCAGGCTATTAGAACAGCGCCAACTACGTGTACAGGCTTCCAACAGCTGCAATACGGTCTTTTGCGGTCTGATAATCGCTCTACACCTAAATCACGTGCTGTCATGATCCCGGGCAGGTAGTCATCGGTTTAGACTAGACTGCGACGTCCCAGGTGGCTTTCCTTTGTGCCACGTTGTTAGATCACCGCAAACTACCTGCACAGGCGTCCAAATGCTGGAATACAGTCTATTGCAGCCTAATAATGACCCTACACGTAAATCACGTGCTTTCATGATCCCAAGCAGGTGGCCATCGGCCTACTCCTTCTAGTCTTAATAGACTGCGAGGTCCCAATTCGATTTCCCTGGCAATGAGAGCCTTAGAACACCGCCAACACCTTCACGAAATCTTGCAATCTCAAGCAGCATGAATGCAACGGGCACAAGACGACGATCATCTGCAAAGGTGAAAAAGTGAAGCGTATGTTTTACGGTGAAAAAATTAGTTACACTGCATCGTAATGGCTAGAATACATGTCAATGAAAACAGGGAGACATATACATCACGAACCCTGCGGGAATGGAGGAGAACGCGTGATAGGTGATGTAAAAAGCAAGGAGTGGAAGGTTCACCGGTATGAACCTACCACAAGGAACGTCTACGAATACCATGGGTGCAAATGCCACGGATACCCATGTCAGCCAGAACCCAATATGTACCATTGCGAGAAGACGAAGGTGAAGGAGGATATGATACGAGAACAGGGATACACAGGGATGTACGAGGACTAAGCAGTAGTAAAAATACGCTGTCCCCTGAAGAGTACGAAACCTTCTGCGGAGAGTTCTACAAGCGAGGTTGTGTCACTATGATGGATTGGTTCAGGGAGTACAACATGGCGGACGTAGAACCATTCATCGAAGCGGTTGACAAGACAAGACATCAGTATTACGGAGATGATATAGACATCTTGAAAGACGCCATGAGTATCCCTGGGGTATCAAGGAGGTATGTGTTGAACAAGGATATAAAACTGAATCCGAAGGTAGAGAGCTCTACGCTACAGGGGAACTTTGCAATCACAAATGTAAGGACTCCTGCTTCAGCAAAACATATAAGGATTGTAATGAGGTGCAGAAAATCTGTACGGAATGTACGAAGAACGAATCTTACGAGCTGTTACAAACAGGCATGGTAGGTGGTCTTGCAATCGTGTTCTGTAGATATCACGAGCGGGGTGTGACAGGCATCAGATCACATGTATACAAGGACGCTAAAACGTGCATGACTGTCTTGGGGTTAGATGCCAACATTGTGTATCCCAGCACCTTGAAGTACGATTTCCCTGTGGTGAAGAAAAATTGATCAAGATCTCCACAAGAAAAGCGACCCATAACCTCGATATACTAACACGAGGCGTGCAAAACGGATCCTTGTTCGGGTATGTACCGGTCGACATTGAAGTGACCGCGGAGCTGTATGACAAATTCAGTGAAATGCCACCACTGTTTGTTGGGATGGAAATACCAAATGAAGAAATTCCAGCCCATATGCACAAGTACCTGAAATCGACAGGGCGCAAGCGTGCTTCTGGTACGCGTAAGCTTGTTGGGGTGATGAGAGCAGAAAAGATCCTGATATATACAGCTGTTCTCAAATGGTACCTGTCTCATGAGTTAAAAGTGACGGCCTTTCTACGGTAAGATGATCGAAGATGTCGCCAGTCATGCGAATACAACCTTTACAAGAGATGAAAAGAAGGTTGATCAAGCGATGAGATCTCCATATCTCGAAGATTTGGAGGAGATAGGCAATGCTTATGAGATCAGAGAGGGTAAATACAAGGCGAACATTGACAGAGCCTACAAATGTGGTATTGCAGTGTACCAGCTCGTCAAGCTATGTATGCTCTACTACGATTTCCTTGATAAGTATGTAGATCGTCGAGACTTCGAGTAATGTATATGGATACAGATTCCCTTATTTTGCCATCTCTGGGGAGGAGCTTTGAGATGTCGTACGTTCTGAGCTGCTTGAAGAGTACGACAATGAGGTGAAAAACTGGCTTGTGATGGACGAGTATTCGGCAAGAACTGGAGGGTTATTCAAAGCTGAATTTATAGGGTCCAGGATTATTGCTCTGACAGCCAAGTGCTACTTCGTGGAAGGGAAAGATGGTACCCAGTTTTCGTGTAAAGGGATGTCGAAAAGGCAGAATGCCATGACTTGGGAGAGGTACATGAACGCTTTGAAAGGGGGCTTGGACACTGGGAAAACACAGGATTCCGCGTGCACAATCAGGGGATGATCACATATGAACAATCCAAACTAGGGCTATCGGCGTTCTATGACAAACGTAGAGTTCTAGATGACGGTGTGTACACGGTGCGATCTGGAGTTGTAAGTGAAAATAAATCGAAGGGTAATCGCTATATCTCCCAACATTCTATAAGAACAAGCACAACCTTGAGTCACTCCTCATGAGTATAAAGCGGTAAAAACAAGATCAAACTCATTTGCCTCATCCATTCAAAGATGTTTACACATTTCTGAATAATCGAATCTGCTACAGTAAGTAAGTAAGTAAGTAAGTAAGTAAGTAAGTAAGTAAGTAAGTAAGTAAGTAAGTAAGTAAGTAAGTAAGTAAGTAAGTAAGTAAGTAAGTAAGTAAGTAAGTAAGTAAGTAAGTAAGTAAGTAAGTAAGTAAGTAAGTAAGTAAGTAAGTAAGTAAGTAAGTAAGTAAGTAAGTAAGTAAGTAAGTAAGTAAGTAAGTAAGTAAGTAAGTAAGTAAGTAAGTAAGTAAGTAAGTAAGTAAGTAAGTAAGTAAGTAAGTAAGTAAGTAAGTAAGTAAGTAAGTAAGTAAGTAAGTAAGTAAGTAAGTAAGTAAGTAAGTAAGTAAGTAAGTAAGTAAGTGATCTCTGGCTCCCTAATTTCCCATTAAGCGCTCCCTTTTTTCCATTCTTGGCCCTATTTTCTAATGTGTATGGTAAAATAGGGAGCATGCTCCCTATTTTCCCATATTGGCTCCCTATTGCTCCCTTTTTTACCATACGGGCTCCCGCGGCTCCCTATTCTCTTATTGTATTGGAAAATAGGGAGCATGCTCCCTATTTTACCATATCGTTCCTAAAATTACAATGTTTATCCATCTTGTGCTGTTCCTTAAAATACACTAGGTAATTAGCCATCAAGCAAGCCAACAGTGTTTCAAAGCAAAAACAAGACTGTTCGGTTGATAACTCTGTAATTTTCTTTCTAATGAATTTATTCTTTTTATAAAGCAAATATGTAACTGTGTTTAATTTGAGAAGTTTAGTATAACGTATAAGCTAGCTAGCTAGAGCTAGCTAGCTGTAGCTGGTTGGCTGAAACAAAAATGCCTACCATTATCATCTTTATCTTGTCATAAATAATTCTCTGTGCCTAGCTATTATGTGTTACACCAATGTAATATCATTTATAGCTATATAGCTTAATGTCTAAAGGCAGATAGCAAAAATGTTGAAAGGCAAATCATTTTTATTGTAAGGTAGTAAAATAAATACTATATTCTGTTATAAAGCTAGCTATAGCTGGCTAGATGAGTTGCAGCCTGAAATAGTTGTTTTGATTTTGTGTATAGAAAAAACTATGCCAGCTCCTTTTTAATCTTGAATTTCTTCAAATCTATAAATTAGAGAGTAAGTAGTCAATTTTCCTTATGTGGTGGTCCTACTTATTGCCTTTGAGAATACTTGCGCATGTACGAATATGCAATATGCATATGCAAAGAAACTTTGTGATATGTGAGAGCATATAGTAGAGAGTATATATGACCCTCTTCCAATCTGATCTATACTGTGTTCGATGTAAAGTCTACATCAAGTCTGTCCTTATTACCTCCTGCCATGTCCTTCTGGGTCTACCTCTGGTCTTTGACCCAGGAATCAAGTCTCAAAGCTATTATTTTATCTTTCTATGCTATAAAAACGTTTGCAACTGGTTTGTAAAGAACAAAATAAGAATGCTGGGTGACTGTTATAGCCAGCCAAGGTAGCAATAAGCTGTATGTGTTTTTATTTTAACCGAAGTTTACGGTTCAAATATTAAACTTTATATATTAGAAATATTCTGCAAAATAGAAAATTCTGGGTGATTACAAAGTTCAAAAAAGTTCTTAGGAAAAGTTAATGTTACAATAGGAAAATCTTTTGATCTTCAGGCTTTCCATTTTTACTGTACACAGTGTACTTTAAGTATATATCTTAAATATCATATCTATATCAAATTGTAAACATGTTTTATGCCCCAGAATCATTTTTTTCTGAGAACATTTAGACCTACTTTAACACAACCCTCATTTTTAAGCCACCTCGAAATCGAGCATCAAATAATCATTTCATATATATATTTTAAATAATATTGTTTTCCGTGGAACAAAAATATTTTCTTCTACTGGTGTATTTACTAAATCCAAAATGGCAATTTTAGATGATTCTGCAACCCAATACACTTGATTTTCTTGGTAGATATATTAAGAACAGTTTGGGCATTGTGAATTGAAGTGTAATTTTGTAATTAAATATTTCTAGGCAAGAGTGTTTTTGTATTAGGATATTATTAAGATAGCATTGATCTTTTTATTTTTTACTGTGAGATATATATATTTTAGAGGAATTAAGTTAAAGTTACAACAATGGCAACCAGGACATCGTATCTTAGAAAGGTAGGTTACAGTCATTTGTTAAGGTTCCAGCACCCTGGAAAACCCTGGAATTTCAATCTTACCCTGAAACACCCTATAATTAAGTGAAAAAGCTCCGTAAATCCTAGATATATACATTACTATTTTTATTAATAAGCCCTGGATTTTGTACTAATACCCTGGTAAACCCTGGAATTTCCACCATAAAATCCTGGGAATGTTATAAATTACCTGAGAAAACCCTGAAATTTTGAGTCTAAATTTTGCTGGGAACCCTGTTTGTTTATCTCTACGTTTTTTATCTCATGTTACAAATAATAGTTTTTCTTTTTCTGCTGATAGTTTTTGTCAAGAAAATTAGTCAGGTTTTACCTTAGAAAAAGGATGATGACTAAGGTGCATAGTATACATCAAAGAGAGAATTACTGTATTCTACTCAATTTGTTTCACTTACTTTTAGTAAACATATAGGATCATCAGCAGATGTATGTTTTAAATTTCAGGGAAAAAATCAAATAGATCAACATATCATAGCTGTTCAAGGCTGTATAACAAAGTGTGATTCTGACTGGTTTTCTAAGATATTTATTAATGATCATATTGGTAAGAAACTATTAAGTTTTGCTAGTTGTTTTGTCCAACTCATTTTTTACATGTTAACACACTCCTTACAAATGAAGACTTACGTACTATAATAGTCATACTCTTAGGAACAAAACCTTCAACTTCTTGTATTATGACCTTACATGATGCTATAATGCACCCAATTTTTTCACTTTTGTTATCTTTCAAATACAACAAGAAGTGTTTATGGTCACCAAATTTATTATGTAAATGTATTAATGCTGTTAATTATTTGCAGGTTTTGGTGTTTTTGTTACTAAAGATATACAGAAGGGAGAATTTCTACTCCAATATCCTGGAGAAACTTTATCAGCAATTGAAGGAGAGAAACGTGAGAAAAATTATGGTGAAAATGTTGGATCATATCTTTTTTTCTTTGGGAAGCTTTGGTAAATGAGATTAAATTGAAATAATTAAATAAATTTTAGCTTGTTGCAAAACGATTTTCCTTGCCTGTATGTAGTAGCAAGCATGTATAGTAAATTTTAAAAAGATGTATACTTTTATGTGGCGCCGTAGATTAGTGGTTATAGCTCTCGTACTCTGTGCGGGAGATAGGGGTTCGATTCCTCTTGAGGGCGATTCAACATGGGCGAGTGAATGTTACCATAACCCGGATTAACCCAAGCCTTGTGAGGGAAATTGGGGAGATAGTACACTGTGTGGGCCGTTGGATGTTGCCGGGAGTTGTCTAGTAGAGCGCGGGCCCTAATTAGGTCTGCGTAGCTCAAAATGAGCATTAATACTCTAGGACTCTCCATCTAAGCCATGGCCCCTCCTGGAAATAATAGACAGGGTAGATCCCTCGATATTTGTGAGGCTAGCCATGTAAAATATGCACATCTATATATCTATCTATACTTGTATACTTTGATGAATGAAATCCAACAATATTTTTTCTTAATTATAGTATCGATGGCACAAATGAGACAAGACTTGGAAAGTATGTGAATCATTCGCGAAAGCCTAATTGTGTTGCTAGACCAGTAGTTCACGAATCTAATGTTTTTATTTGCGTGTTTGCATTGACGGATATTAAAATTGGTACAGAGTTACGATATGATTATGGTGTCTATGGTTTGGACTGGCAGAGGGTAAGTTCACTATTTTTAAATGAATAAATGTGAATGTGCAGCATGTTATGTAAAATTTAATACCCGTGAGTGAGTGAATGAATAAGGTACTTGAGATTATTTAGGGGAAATTAGCAAATACACCATACAACCTCTACGAATGTTTGGATTCAATTACCAAAGATGTTACAGAGGCGATCGAAAATGTCGTTAAAAATGTTTGTGAAAAAGATAAAGACACTAATGTGTGAGTAGATCATTTAAATTATTTCAAGGTTGTAATGTACATGTCTAATTAAATATTTGTTCCGTATTATTTTAGATTTAATTCGCAAAGTGGTGATGAGCCTATATTAGTCATAGAGAGTGAAGACGGTTTGTCTATTGTTTCTGTTTACACCTCTCCTTAATTAAGAATGACGAATGTAACCCATTTTTTAAATATTTTTTTAGATGAATTACCTCTAAAATTATTACAAAAGGTATAAACATTAATATAACTTTTATCAAACTAGAATTATTCAAATTCTCGAAGTGTTTCATTTATTTATCGTCAGTTCCAGATACACAACTCTAATTTATCTTTTGTCAATCTGTATGGGAGGGGGGGGCATAAAGTGCCCGCGGCTATTTCAATTACTTGCTCAATTGTTATGTAACTGTGTGACTATTTTATTTTTATGATTGACGTCTTTTCCACAAATTTTGACTCCACCTGTTTAGACATTGTCAAAACCACCATAGTAAACTCTCTAAAACGGAAAATGCTATAAATTCTGATCTAATGATCATATGGAGTCACAAAGTATTTATGTTATTAATTTAAGCATTTTTGTCAAAGTTTTTCAACCTGTTAAATCCGGTTTCCCCGATATTTAAGAATCCACTCGATATTTGAAAAATATCGATTTTGGGGAATTTTGCTAGACATATCCATTTTTATGTGCAAAAACTGAAGGATATGTTATAAAACATTTATAATACTAACCGAAAATCGTAGATAGGTCATGGTATTTTCCTGATTTTAAACTTGTTGATGTTGTTACACAAAAAATGCTGACGTCGGCAAGAAAATAATTATGCTAATATATTCCTTTTGTCTCATACTACATTTGTGCCAAGTTTTATGTTATAAGTATAACCCTGTCAGAATTTATGGACTGGTGGCAATTTAGGCCCCCCTATTTACAAGGCCCCTAAAAACCCATACCAAATAGGGGTAAGGAAGGAAATTAGAAAAAAAGTCTTTGTATTCAGACTTCACTCACTGTATTAAATTACATGTCTTTTTTTATAAGAAAAACAATGTTTCTTAACTTGAGGCTTAGATTAAATGTACTTTCAACTACGAACTCATAAAGAAGTCAATTGATACATTGATTGGGATCTTGTTAAAAGAGATTTTAGGGATATAAAACAGGGACTCTATAAATTTTCAGAAAATCTTCTTCAAAGTTAAGAAAACATCCAGGCTGAACTCATAAAGTTTCTTTAAAAACGTGTACACTCTTTTGTTTTTAAAAACAATCAAGTTTTGGCATTTTGCCCCACACATTGTTTAGCTGCTTAGGGAAAAAACGCCCTGAAAAATTATTTAGTATTTGTTTACCTAAATTTACGTAGGCGTAAGTGTTTGAAGTGATTCTTTAAATTTGGAATTGTTTATAAAAGTAGTGTATTGCATAACGCTCTCAAAGTTAATATTAAGTTATGTTACTCCCCTTAATTTGTAATATACTTATTTTATGAAATTCAAATTCGAAGGAAAAAAAACAAAAAGATATTGACTGGTATACCTACAAGAAGTATGTGTAATATTTTGACTTAGTTGCTTAGTACAAATGGCATATAATTTCTCCACACAAACATAATATGGCTTGTTTATTTTCAAGAACTTAGATTAGTATGCCAATTCTATTTTTTATAATAGTAATGTTTGTGGAGTACCTTGTGACGAATTAAAGAGAATGGTGCAAGATTTGTCCGTTCAATTAGGAAATATTTTTGAAGGAAAGGTAAACGAGCTTTTGCTAAAAGTTACTTTGTTTTGGTAAATGGAATTAAAGACGCTTACAATAAATGATACTTTTCAGGAAAGATGTGAGCGCCATTTACGATACGAATTAGGCAGTGGAAGGCAGAGAGGTGAACATTATAATTATTCTGGTATATTTATCTTTTTAAGAAAAAAAGTGTTTAGTAATGTGTTGTCTTTAGTATCAATGACAGGAGATGTTGCATTTGGTCAGTTCAGTGAGAATCAAGGGGGAGCTATTATGGAGAAGTTGCTTAGTATTTTTTGTCCGAATAGTTGTACAAAGGTAACCTCTAAGTTTTTATGTGTTCCAAAAGTTGTTATAAATTTTTTACTGCAACCAGCCATACCTTTACCGCACACAATTAATAAAAATATATGTATGCAGTGGTGTAAATGACATTACTAATTTAGTTATTTATTTTTGTTGACAGTATTTCGATTATGTGGTAAAAGTCCTTTTGCCTGAGGCAATGATTTTAATTGTTAGCCGTATTTGTAACGTGACAAAAGAGGAGGTATTTGATTTTTTATGTTTGTTTAAGCGTGCCGTTATGTTTATTAACACCTGCCCTCCCTGCAAATTTTCTTTTCACCAGGCGAATGAGCTGCTTTGGCGTACTGACCCGGCGCTCGATGTTTCAAGTTATGATTCTAACTCTAATGGTAAGTCTTTTGATACACCATATGTATAAACTGTGTTGTATACTTCGTGATTTTTCTTATACCCTAATAAATAATTTGTTGCAACACAATGTGGTTAAGTATCCTTGTTTTGTACAATTATTTATGTTGCTTTTATATCGTTGTTTAGATGAATCTGATGAAAAGGTGACTTTTTATATTATTAAACATTCGAATTAACATCATTTCATTACAATAATTACATTTTTTTATGGCAGTGCTTTACTTTGGGCACACACTTTTTTAAATATTTTAGATCACAAACGACGTGACTGATTTTGTGGTGGGTTCTTCTCATAAAATTGCAGAATCAACAAAAGATATAGAGGTATTTTCTAAATAACGGTACAAGCAAATTTTTGCATAAAAATTTTCAGCGATATTTAACATTTGCTATTTTTTACCTAATCTTGGTAAAAAATTACGTTTGGTTTGGGATAGGAAAAAATACCCATTAGTTTTGGCACAAAATTTTCGAGTGTCTAAAATGCGGAATAACGCAGCAACGCCTTGTGCGAAAAAACTTAGCAAAAGTGTATAGTTTAATAATTTACCACCTTAACGTTTTATTTGAAACTTCTAGTATGATATGATGATGTCTGAAACATCATTGGATAGGTTGAGAAAAGCCGAAGATTGTGCTTTGGGTATTGAAAAGGAAAGTGTAAGTTTTTACATCTGACTGTAGCAATCCCTGTGTTTAACTTTTGTTTTCTCAAGGCTAATTGCCATGAAGACTGTCATGTTTAAATTAAATTACTGTTTCTAACTATAGTCCAAAAGTGAAGTACATGATCATATTTATCGCTTTGACGAGGTTGATGTGGAAAAACAAGGTATAATCCAATTGTGTATCATTAATTCAGAAAAGAAAGTTCCCCAAAGAAACTTTGTGTATTTTTGCCCTATTCGTAAAGTTTTGTTCCTCTTTTTTTATGATTCATCTTTTTCCCTTCCTATTTAAGATGGTGACTGGACCGTATTGTGTGTTTGAACTATTTTGGTTTATTTTGACAATAGTTCTAGTTGGAAGTTAAAATTTTTTACCCAGCCTTTTGCTAAAATTTCTTGCTGAAATTTTAGATAAATTACCTTTTTTAGAAAACTGTACAAGAGATGAAGGTTCTAAGGTTTGTAATATTGACCTTTAAATTTCAAGATATAGTTTATTTCAGGAAATTTAACGAATGGCACTTTTTTAGGCAATCGAACATTACACTAACTTGATATCAAAGGTAAGCTTTATCTACTTCGTTGATGTTAAAATGTTAGAGGTAACTTATTAATGTGATATCGTAATTGCACAATTATTCTCCTCTTAACCCTCTAACTCTTTCGTGAGATGTTTTTTTTAAACGTCCGGAGACATTTGTAATGAAAAAAATTAACATTTTTTAGATTGGCGCTGTTAACCGTGAAAAAGAAATAGCAAAGTTGTTAACGGATTTTTCTAAAAATGTACCTTCTAAGAAGGTATATGCTTTTATGTCTACTTCTTATAGAGCGACTAAACGTATTTTTAAAAATTTAATTTTATAGCTGCACATGTTAGATCTTTATTTATTTGTAATGCTGTTGTTTTAAGGCTGCGAAAAAATCGAAAGGTAAAGTTGGAGAACGCGGTAGCGAAAAAACAGTCTGTCCTGTTTGCGGATTTTACCGAAAAGATTTAAGGTATCATCTGGTTAAAGTCCATGGTTTTGATAGTGACAGAGCTGTAGGAATAAAAAGTCAACTGGGATTGTATAAAAAGAAGAACTTTTTGTCCGACGATAAAAGGAAAACCAGAAAACGTATTTATACCAAAAGAAATTGTCCTGTAACTGGATGTTTCAAGGTATGCCTGATTATTTTTGGGTTAGAACTAAAAGTCTTACTAGCGTATGTTTTATTCCCTTTTTCGTATTTTTAGACGGTTGTAAGATTGGAAAACCATCTTCGTCAAACACATAATGTTAAAAACAAAATTAAGTTTCAACGTTATATGCGCGAGGCAGTTGTTGCTGATAATCTCGGAACCGAAAGTTCTGAGTCATTATCCTCTGACGATAGTATGGAAAGTTATACGTTATTTAAAAGGTCGATGAGAACTTTTGGTACGAAAGAGCTTCAAGAAGAAAGGATAAGAGATACAGACGATGATAGCTCTGATTCGAATTGGTTAGAAGGAGAGTATAGGAGCATGAGAAAATGGAAAGTTAAAAGAAAGAAGACAATTGTAGATACAACTCATTGTAAGTCACACGCAAACAGTGCAAAAAAAATTACTGCCATTTTAAGGATTTTTTATGTTTTCCATTTTATTTCTGCAACCTTTATATGTTAGTAAAGTTTGAATCCATATAATTTTACAAGTCAAAAATCATAAGTTATGTAGAATAATTGAATGTCAAAATCTTCAAACGCGAACTTCAAATATCACCTCAAATTCCCTTTAAGGTAGTGAATATTCCGTTTGTAATACTTTACGAATTCTTACCAACCTTTTTAGGCACCACTTCCGTGCATCAGACTAATTGCATGCCCAATGGCAATGAAGAAGATTGCATGTCCAGTAGCAATGCAAAAGACCAATCTTCTAATTTTAGTACTTTTAATGAAAATATAGTGGAAAATGAATCACCAGGTTAGTTTGTATAATAGTTTCCTTCCTTTTTAAGGAGGAGGTGGGAGGGGAAGGAGGGGTGTGGTTGGGGAAGTCATTTAAATTGTGTTATCAGACCTCCTTTCCACACTATGCATTTAATTTATTTTTACTTCTTTTATTTGATTTGATTTTAATTCTTTCATACAGATGAAGAGCAATGTGCCTTGGGTTTGGATAACAACAGTACTGGAAGTGATGATGAAGGTTGGTGCTGTTGTAACATGCATTAACGCTTATACCGTTTTATTTATAATATAAGCAAACAACAATATAAAATAAAAAAACAAAACACCTTTAAATTTATTTATTAACGAAGCTTTTTGTAACTAAGTTACATTTTCAAGTTACTTTTAAATATAACTCAGTTACGAAAAGCTTTGTTAATAAATAAAAATTGTTTTATTTTTTAATTCATACCTTTTTGCTATCGCATTTTTTATTGTTACTAGATTCTGATGATGATGACGACATATTAGATTTTACCATGACTTCGCCAGCATTTGACAACATTATCAAATCATTCAAAAGTTGGATGCTTACTGTGGATGGAAAATTAAAAAAAGAGAGGTGTGCCCTACAACGGTCGAAACAGATAACTGCAGTCGTAAAGTCAATTAGCGACTCATTTGACATCAAGGCATTATTCGATAAAAGATTACTTCGTGATACTTGGCTCTCAACTTTCGATAAAATAAGGCGACCTGGGACAGTCAAGTCTTACTTAGGGGCACTACGCACTTTTTACAAGTATCTGGTGTGCGACAGATCTGACGCGTATGATGTAGCAGAATGCACAAAAATGATAAGTGTCGTCCAAAATTGGTCGTCAGTTTATAACAAAAATGTTTCACTGAGAAAGTGGGAAAAACAAATGGAGGACTATCACAAACTAATTAAGCCAGAGGAGCTGACAACGTTTGACAAGTCAGAAACTGTTCACCAGTCTAAAAAAAAAATTCAAAGATCTGCATATGCAAGCGATAGTTCACCCCTAGATTTTACCAACACACGAGATTACATCATCTCATCTTTAGTTTTAAGCAATGCTAGCCGCCCTGGCGCTATTGCTAACATGAATTTGGGTGAATTCGATTCTGCTGTCCTCAATTCAAATGAAGCCGTCTATGTCGTCAGTGTGAAGAATCATAAAACCTGTGCAACATCTGGACCTGCCAATATCGTGTTTACAAAAGAACTGTACAAAGAATGCAACATCTTCACACACAAAATTCGCAATAAAGTTCCTGGTGTTAGTGGAGACAAAGCTGATTATGTTTTTGTAAGCTGGAATGGGCGGAAGATGTCACCTGCTCTTATTGGTGATCAGTTTAGTCGATATTGGCAAAAAGCTTTAGGACAAAACTACGACCAGTTTCGCAAAAAACTTACTGCTACACTGGTACGAAAGTCGTTTGTTTCTGCTGGGCACACGTCGCTACCACATTTAAAAAAGCAACTGTCAAATATGATGTGTCACAGTGAAAAAACTGCTACAGAAAGCTACCTTTTGGAGCAAAAATCAAATCAAGTACCGAGTACGTTTAATGTCATTAATGCTGAATTGCGTAGACCGAGAGAAAAAGCCGTGAAAGGTGTGCAGTCAGATACAAAGTTGTCTATTGAGGCTGACATGGCAGAATCAAACAAGGATGGCGAAGACGAAAATTTTATACCGCCAACAGATACCGAAGATGACGTTAGTAGCCCTGAGAAAACAGCTAAGGGGGTCATCTTTACTAGAAGAGATGAAGATTCAATAAGAAAGTATTTCTCCCACCTCATTAAAAACCAAAATCTGGTTAAAGAATCAAAAGTCGATGAAATTCTTCAATCCAATTCGGATCTCGTAAGAATAAAAAAAAAGTATGGTTTACGTCGTATATTGGTGAAAGTGAGAACGGAAAAAAGAAAACATCTTCTAAAGTAAACTTAGCAAACATATTTAACATTTGTAATTTTTTGTCACAGTTTATGTTATGCTGAATTCTGATTTCCACTAAGCGACATTTCAGACCCACGGTCATTCGAATATATTGAGATGTTAATTACATTCCCGTTGGGATATTAGTGTCATTCCCTTATACGAATATATTGAGATATTAGTGCGACTCGCTTAGTCAAAATCAAGCTCACATTTTTTGTTAGTTTTTTATGAACAAGTTTTATTCGAAATAGTTTGCTGATTTCATTTATATATAGTTATTACTGTTTCTCCCCTCTATTTTAAGATAGATATTATCACCTCACCTCAACGACTTTCAAATTGCTGCTTTCTTTGTCCCAAACAGCATCACCTGACGAATACTGTGCAGTCGGTAGGCCGCAAAGGCTTTACTTTGGCAAATGCGTACCGTAATTATTCTAATTTAACGCTGCTTCTAATTAACGCGGACGGACAAAAATGGCCAAAAGTTTGTAATTTATCGCTTCTAATTATTAACGCGGGTCGAAAATTTGGCGTGTTTTATTTTCCTCTAATTTAACACGGATCGTATTTTTTTTAAAAAAACAAGCAGTGGTTTAGATTAAATGAACATATATATTTCGATATATTATGATACTGAGATCAAGCAAAGGGATCGGATTAGTTTATTTGCCTCTAATTATTAACGCGGGTTGACCGTGCTCAAAAGTTTGTAATTTATCGCTTCTAATTATTTTCGCGGGGCGGTTTAAAATAATTATTTTTACCGGCGCGTTAAATTAGAATAATTACGGTAAGTCACGTAAACTACATTGAAACAATGTCCGCATTCTGCATCAAACACGCGAAAGTTCTGGGAGTTCCGGATAGTCGGGAAAATTGGCTACGCTGACGTCATCAAAAAATAGTCTCATTTAAGGTTCCGAACCTAACCAAATAACCTAAAATCCTAATCCCGTTTGTCTATTATGTAAACAGTGTAATCGGTTGTTTGTGATCTCCAAAATTTAACCACAAATTTAGTTGTTAGTTAAGTTGTTAGTTAATAACCCTTTGGGAAACCAAGCAAAAGAACAATAGAAAATATAATTTTTATGACGTTATAAAGTAAGCCGAGGGGCTGGTCCAGATTAAAGTTGTGCAGAACTTTAAAATCGTGCACAAACCCACAACTAACGCTATTTTTCGTAAGAATTTGCTAGTAATTTGCTACAATATTTTAAGGATGCAAAAATGTGATCGGTCAAATTTTCGAAGAAGTTAGGGTTAAACACCAACCTCGTCCCCAGGGTTTTTTCTCCCTTTAATATCAGACTTGCTCCACTCGGTTAGGGCGGCACCGAAATCACTTAATTTTGTTGGAAATTAACTCTACTTTCAGAAAAACCAATGTAGAGTGGCTAAAAGTCACTAGAATTTGAGGTATAGCCTTCTGAAATGAAAGCAAAGATGACTCTCTACTGCGTAATGCAAGGCGTAAGATTTGTATAATATTCGATAAAAAAACTTTTTAAACGAATCCCAATGTGTTTTTTATCGTTGATGGCATTCAAGTGGTTAACGCGCTATTTTAAGATCTTAACAAAAAAGGTATTAACACTTACTGGACATGCTTGATTAAGCGCCCCAGTCTCGAATAAACGCACCGCCCACTCTTTTATGTAATGTTTTTATAAGCGCTTCTCCCGAATAAGCGTCTAGCGGCCGTGACTTGAATAAATTTCTAAAGTCAAAGCAATTATTCAAATAATTTTGAAATTAGAAACACTCGGAAACAGCTTTCTTCTTTATAATTCATCTACATCATGAAATTTAATGTCAGTACACTCATGTTATGTGCGCGTTATCTATGGCCGACATATATCTTGTCTTTATACTTTACGGCCATTGTAGTTTCATAAAAAGAAGGCTTTTATATAACACAAAAAATGAGATATTTTTATAAGCAATAGGCGCCCATCAAAAAAGAAAAAACTTTAAATAAGCGCCCAGGCCGCGTAATCGACAAATTAAGTTATTTCTCACAAAAATTTTTAAATAGGACCATTCGCTGAAGATATTTCCCTTTAATCGACTTGCAAAAGTTTTAAAGTATGACGGACAATTTAAATAAGTACCGGATGAATCCTTTAACCCTAAATATACATGGAGGAAGGTGCCTATGGAAACCGTATCCGGTAAAGGGTTATAGAAGAATTCCAAACTCCCCATTCTTAACACCGCATTCCTACCTAGGAACACGCCTGATTACATTTATGGCAGTATTTTGCTGAATAGGCACAGTGCCCCCCCCCCCCCCCCCCCTAATCATATTAAAGAGCTAGCCAAACATCTCACCGAATTTATGTTCATCGATATAAGCTGACCAGGAAAGGCTGTCCAATTTTATATATTCATTCGCAATTGATGAGAGCTTTCTGTAAAAATGGTAAAAATAATCACGTAAGGTGTTAAGAGAATCCTCTGCTGCACCGCATTCGATAAAAAGACCTTATACCCATTTTCGACACCAAAACATCGTTCGGATTATCTTACAGCCTATTGCACGACAAAAATTAAAATTTTGCAAAAGTTGTGTGATCAATTGATACCCTATGGTTAGAATGGACGGCTTGGGTTTGGATTGCACAACTATTTTTGACATGATATTTAGGATAAACCTCCTGCCTCTCGCGGAAGAAACTACTGCACTTCAGTTTTACCGCAAAATAGCTTCATTTTGCCGTGAACAAACTTTGCGGTCCTACGAAATAAGATTTTTTTTCGGATAAAATTATTGCGATTCTAAATATCTTTTCATCTAGTTCCAACTATTATTTGTGAATTGTCTTGTAGCATCGAAGTTCCCGGACACCGTTTCTAAATTGGAACAAATTTCGGGAATTTACGTTTGAGGTTTAACTTTTTCGAATTATCCAAAAAGCACCAAAACCGTCCAGAAGGACCTTAATCTCTTAAAGTATTGTCTGTTATGCATTTTTTTAACTTACGGCAAAGAAAGTGGACACCATTTTACAACATTCGGCTTTACCCAGATTTTATTGTAAAGAGTTTCCTAACATTCGGGCCAATTTTATATAAATTAACAAAATTATTGCTGAAGTTCTAAATTAATTTTAGGTGTGGACTGGTATGCTTTATTATAAAAAAAAGGTAAAAAGCCAAAATTCCTCAGGCGTTTCCCATAATTAGGCCCTATGCCAAAAAAAAAATGAAAATAATTGCTCCCTAATTTCCAATGCGAATGCAAATGAGCTTTAGTTTGGAGTAAACAAAGAAGTTGTTGTGAATTTCAACTGTTACTTGTGAAAAGCCATACAAAACGACACATCCTAACAAAAAAACTTAATGTTTATATTTTTATTGTCAACCGAACTTAAGATATACAATAATTAAAAACGGCTCCCTAAATTCCAATGAAAAGGACGCTATCGAGGTGAAATGGCACAGAATAAGGTCATGTAGAAACACTATGTGGACATGTTGCCTCAAAAGTGCCAAAAATGGGTAAATTGCTAAGCATCCTTGCTTAGATAAAGTTATAATCTTATAAAATGTGGACAATTCGAAAAGGTTCAGAGCAATAGGCGTTGACCCAAAAGACCACGCCCTAAAACTGTAACACTGTTGCTTACCTTGGTGGCTCCCTAAATTCCAATGGCAAGTCTGAAATCTAGGAAATTATACAACAAAATTCATTCAAAACATTAATTTTTTTGGTCCTTTACAATGGCCAACTTCTGAAGTATCTATTCAAGGCAAAAAAATTCGTTCAATACCTCAGTATTTTTTCATTTAGACCGTCATTTGGAGTTCAGTATTATTAGAAAATAGGGAGCAGAGTTAGTGCTACAGTAAGTAAGTAAGTAAGTAAGTAAGTAAGTAAGTAAGTAAGTAAGTAAGTAAGTAAGTAAGTAAGTAAGTAAGTAAGTAAGTAAGTAAGTAAGTAAGTAAGTAAGTAAGTAAGTAAGTAAGTAAGTAAGTAAGTAAGTAAGTAAGTAAGTAAGTAAGTAAGTAAGTAAGTAAGTAAGTAAGTAAGTAAGTAAGTAAGTAAGTAAGTAAGTAAGTAAGTAAGTAAGTAAGTAAAATATATTTTCAGGGCTTATCCATTTACAATAAAATGGCTCTTCATCCCAATAAAAATTAACAAGAAATATATTACAGATAAAATACAAGTAAATGATAAAATATTATTAAAAGAAATTGAGTAACACACGGGAATGGAGCAAATATGCAAAGAAAAAATAAATAAATGAATAAATAAATAAAACATCAGTTTCCCGCAAGGGATCTTGCCATTGCAACATCTAGCAAGTAGCCTTTAACGTTCTTGCAGAAGGTGGAATAAACGTTTTCGTTTTTTCGTTTTGGTGGAAGCTCATTGAACAACTTACTAGCAAAATCTTGGAAAGTTCCTGATACAACCGACGATTTAATACGGGTATCAGAGTTCCGCAATGTTCTTGTGTGCACTTTAACATCTAAATGACATGTAGAAGGCCAGTATACTGAGTTTAACGCCTTATGTGTAGTTTTTAACAAGTTAAAATTTCTTATCTTCCAATTTACAAAATCTACCAAAAACAAACCCGCATGCTACTTTCTGAATACGCCGTAGGTTTTTCAGCTGTTTATTAGAAGGTGTATATACATTGTCGTTGAAATCGATTTTTGACATGACTAAGCTCTCAACCAGCTGTTTTCGAAGAGCAAAATGAGTGTAGTTTTTCAGTTTACGTAGGCATGACAAAGTCCCGTAGCATGATGAAATAATATTGTTTAGGTGGCTCTCCCATGTAAGGTGTTCGTCAATTGTAATTCCAAGAAGATTTGAAGTTCGTTCTCTTTGTAAAGTTGAATTGTTGAACAATATGTTAGATGAATATTCATCTAAATTGTGCAATGCCGACAATCTACTCGATGAACACACTATGTATTTAGTTTTGGCAGAATTAACACATAGTGAATTTGTTGTGGACCATATCGATAAATCCTGAAGATGTGTATTGATCTCACTTTCAGCCTCGGTTATATTAGCTGGACGACAGGATTTATAGATCGTGGTGTCATCGGCGTATTGAATCGTACCATTGTTAATTATGTTTTGCAAGTCGTTTACATAAAGGTTGAAGAGGACTGGTCCTAAAATGGATCCTTGTGGCACTCCGGTTTTAACGAGTAATTTTTATGATTGGTTGATATCGACTTGCACAAATTGTCTTCGATTTGTCAAATATGACAATGCCCAGTAAAGAAATTGTTTTGAAAATCCCATATCTTTCATTTTTTTAATCAATGTATTATGGCATATGGTGTCAAATGCCTTTGAAAAGTCAACCATGACCAACAGTGTTACTTCAACTGCTTTCATCGCTTTTTTGATATCATCTCTGAGTTTGAGTAAAGCAGTACCAGTACTATGACCTTTTCTAAATCCACTTATAGTCTCTTTATAGATAGCATTACCTTCAATGAAAGACAAAAGTTGTTGTAGTACAATTTTTTCATAGATCTTTGATAAACAAGGTAATATCGAAGTAGGGCGATAATCTGACAAGCTGGTTGGATTTTGGACTTTATTGACTGGTTGTATTCGAACCGACTTCCAAAGTGCTGGAAAAAGATTTTGTTTCATGCAATTGTTGATAATGTGCGTGAGTGGAGAAGAAATATACATATATACATATATGAATGTGCGGTGATGCTTAGTACAAGCCACGTGCAATACTCAAGGTAATACCGAAAGGGTATATACAAATTTCGAAGTATACTAGAATCGTGGTACCCCAGGCTTTAGTCCTGGGGGTAGGGTAGGGATGCGTGGGGAGAGCATGCCTTACCTGCAAGCGGTAGTCTCACCCCGGTTTGTACCACACTTGTGTCATGTCAGTAAAATTGTGTCATGACGGTAAAATTGTCGATAAAAAAAATGTCTGTGCAGGAACGGCCTCTGAAAGCTCTCACTTACAAAGGTGGATTCGTTAAAGCGTAGTACAGGAAGACATTCTGTATAGAGTATCAAGAGCAAGTGCGCTAAGCCTGCTAAGGAGAAAAGCATTGAAGAAACATCTGGTAGATGGTAAACCAAAGGTTCTATGTGGGATACTCGCAGTTAAATAAAAAACCCTCTGGGTTTCATACGACAATAACAACGACAAGAATCAAAATCCCAGAATTTTCTCCATGGGAGATTTGGTGTATAAAAAAAAAGGAAGTTTGTTTAAGTAATGCTATAGCATCGCCAGTCGCTCTACCTTACGCGTTGGCCTTGTTCTGCTTTTTAAAATACAGACATATAATAAACAGAATGAGCGAGATTGAAAAAGTATTCCATGAAGTAGATACTTCCGTGGAAGCGTGATTACAACAACGAGAAAAGCCTGTTGCAAGCAAACGCCAAGCTTTGAAGGATGCTTTGGTAAAAGGCAAAAAACATCTCTTACCGAAAAAGTGTACTGAAGGCTTCGTAGACAAGGCGCCTAATGAAGCGATTGAAAAGGCACGCACCGAGTATGTTCAACGTGAGATCCACGAGAACGGAGAAAAAACAGCCAAAGCACTCTCCTCACATGCCATCTCTATGTATGCAAATGTTGTAGGAAATGTCGTTCAGCTCGATAGTGCTGAAGCTCTTAAGCAAGATATTGAGCAGGATCCTATCATCAAAGATAGTATGGCAGATCTAGGAATCCTCGTCTACTCCGCCTTTGGTAAATTTCTAGCCCCGCTGCTTGTGGCAGCGCACACCTTGAACCACACTCAGTTGTCTAAGAGAAAGGAAGATCCAAATGGAGAAGATCGAGAAGAAAAAGATGGGGAATTGTCTGTCAAAAGTAGTTGAAGGATTACACGAAATACGATTTTATAGAGGGTTTACCTCCATAACATCGCAGACTTTGCGTAGCAATAAATAAGCAAGGACAAGCAAGAACCAATGCAAGTTATCACCAAGAAAAATAAAGGTCAAGTTGTTGCTAGCAAGAAACTTGCCGAATGGAACTGTAAGAACAAGGAGAACTTACGCAAGAACCAAAGCGAAAGTACTTCATCAAGTGATCAAGAACCTAAGTCAAGTGATCAAGAACCTAAGTCAAGTGACACTTCACAGTCCATCATAGTGTATTATGTATGAGCTCTAGCCGTAATCGCGATGAAAGGAGGCGTAGGTTTTGTACGACATCCAGCGAATGTATCTACAGAGTCTCCCGAGCTACTGCTTACGCAATGCGCACAGGCAAACCCGGCTCCACAGTGCATCAACAATCCCAAGCAACCTAACGACGATTTAAGTAAATGCTGGGCATGACAACAAAATTTACCGAGGTTCGAGCTTACTGCAGCACCTTTTGGAAGGTAGTGGTATCTTTTCCTACATCTTCTTCTCTTAATTTCAAATCTGACAGGTTGATGATGGAACAGACAATCACACCCTCCAGCTTCCGCATCAACCTATCATTCCAGTCTCAATGGACTACGAAGTTCCAAGTCGTCTTCTTTAGCCCTAGGCTCCACGAACACCGACAGGACCGTGTACAGGCTTCCAAAGGCGGTTTTCCTTAACGCCTGTCCTTACTGTAAGCCTTGCGTTGAAACAGCATGGAAGTGAAATCTCGAAATCGTGGCCGAAGAGCTGAGAGAGAAATCGCGACGTATTGTACATGACGGTGACTTGTTGATATATCAAGATACTGGGGAGTTGTTGGAATAGATCAAGCGCTAGCGACAGGTTTTGTAAATAGGGTACTTACAAATCTCATGGCGCGTACCTGGGTGGGCTGTCTAGGTAGCAGATGCATACTGGACAGATTTTAGTTTTTTTAGAATCTCATCTTTCCCTTGTTGTCTACATTTTGCGACTAGCTCTGCACGCTCCCGTTCATCAATATTGTTTACGATACGCTTCACTCTTTGACGAATCTGTTCCTTTAGCACCATATAGCGGTGTTTTTCCTGCATGATCAAACTGAACTCATAGTCGCTTACGACACCATTTTCGATCGCTTTGGAAATGAGGTCTATGACGGAATTCAACTTTGACTCGGCAAGTATTCTTATACTTTCATGTTTCTCAGCCTTTACCCCTAGCCTCTTCGAAGCGTTTTTCAGACCGGCTTGACCGATTCCCATGGCTAGTGTGATACCTCCCATCGCGATGCATAGGGGCGCGACAAGTCTTGTTGCTAATGCACCAAGTCCACAGCCAGTAGTGATGACGCTAACTCCTAGCAATCCGTGATCACAATACAGAACCCATGTCCCATGCATCTTGAACTTTTTCGCAAGTCCATCACGCTCTTTGATCTCCTTGCAAAGATACTGTTTGATCTCTTCGATCTTTCGCAGTCTGAATAACTGACTTTCATCCTGCATAGTATCATCCCCAGGCGCGCTAGCGTAAGCTGTCGCAACAGCACTTGGCGGTAATGTTGGATATAACTTCATACTATCCATCTTTATTCTATAAGTACCTGCATCGTGATGTCGACGAAAGCTACATTTTTATCGTGATGGAACTCGTGAGTCAGCATAAACTCGAGCCTGTCTGTAGACCCCTTCAGACGAAGGTAGATCGGGGTGTCAAACTTCCAAGTGAGCATGTCTCCCCAGATCGTCTCCTTGGTAGGCAACATAGCCAGAATCTTAGACTTTTTGCCGTTAAGCAGGCAATCGTCTTCATCCACCTGAGGACAGACAAGTCGCAGCCGAGTGTAAACATCGGTCTTGTACCATCCATCGTAATCCCCCTTTATGAAATACTTCCCAACGCCAGGAAGACCCATAAGCTTCCGCAGTGCTCTATGAATGACGACCGTGAATCCGTCATTTACACTGAGCCTGCAGAGTCCATTTTTAAGGACAAAAACCATAGCTTTTCCATTAGCTTGCTTGTTGATAATACTCGCTATATCCTCAATCCTATACAAACCATCCATGATCTCGATCCGGGTAACATTCTGGTCAGGTCAAACCTTCCTAATAGTGAAATCGTTGTCACTGTCAATGTTCAGCCACGTCGGTCGTATACTGACTGACTTTAAAGCGATCCTCGTGCACTGCCCAAGATAATCGTTAAAAAGTGTGGGATTTGTGATATCTGTGATGTAGAGTTGCTTATGGCATTGCGTGTCATCTTTCTTCTACAAGAAAAGATGAACATTAGGTTAAGTACAAATCGAACCATGGAGAACGGCCTCTGGAAATCACAAAGCTTGAACATCAGAATCTGTACGTGTCGACCAAGTCTCATATCCCTATGGTATTCCCAGAGTTTACCAAGTATCCCATGAAAGTTCCAACGACTTACCTTAACGACCCGCTGCAAGTTGCATGGGCTGGTCAAGCATTGGATTACTGGAACATTCAGGTCAATTTTGCAGCACATTGCGCAACGACACCACTGTGAATCTCTGTAAAACATATGACGGAATCTTTAACACTTATCAACTCTATCTTTCGATTCCATGTCTACTACCACATGCGGCGTATACTAGGAAGAATGAAAGTGCCAATGCCTTTCGATGATGAATTTAGCCAGTACAAGAATCCTTATTTGACATTTGGATTTGCACAAGTGTGTCGCGAGTACGGTGCAGATCCCAACGGTATGTATAAATTCAAAGCAGTAGGTGCTTCACTTACCAACGGAGAATGGTGGCCTCAGGAAGATGGTGACTACATGAAATTTATTATGCCTACAAGCCAAGGTCTTACATCGGAAGGATTGACCAAACTTAGTGAAAGTCTTCGAGTATACGTAGTCTTGATACTTGGCTCACAGGCACAAGCAAAAGCGTCTTTGATCGGTTCTGGTGCCGACAATTATACAGCGAGACAAATCCTATTGCAAAACTTTGAAAGTATGGTATTAAGAGAAGAAGATGTAGGAAAAGATACCACTACCTTCCAAAAGGTGCTGCAGTAAGCTCGAACCTCGGTAAATTTTGTTGTCATGCCCAGCATTTACTTAAATCGTCGTTAGGTTGCTTGGGATTGCTGATGCACTGTGGAGCCGGGTTTGCCTGTGCGCGTTGCGTAAGCAGTAGCTCGGGAGACTCTGTAGATACATTAGCTGGATGTCGTACAAAACCTACGCCTCCTTTCATCGCGATTACGGCTAGAGCTCATACATAATACACTATGATGGACTGTGAAGTGTCACTTGACTTAGGTTCTTGATCACTTGACTTAGGTTCTTGATCACTTGATGAAGTACTTTCGCTTTGGTTCTTGCGTAAGTTCTCCTTGTTCTTACAGTTCCATTCGGCAAGTTTCTTGCCAGCAACAACTTGACCTTTATTTTTCTTGGTGATAACTTGCATTGGTTCTTGCTTGTCCTTGCTTATTTATTGCTACGCAAAGTCTGCGATGTTATGGAGGTAAACCCTCTATAAAATCGTATTTCGTGTAATCCTTCAACTACCTTTGACAGACAATTCCCCATCTTTTTCTTCTCGATCTTCTCCATTTGGATCTTCCTTTCCCTTAGACAACTGAGTGTGGTTCAAGGTGTGCGCAGCCACTAGCAACGGGGCTAGAAATTTACCAAAGGCGGAGTAGACGAGGATTCCTAGATCTGCCATACTATCTTTGATGATAGGATCCTGCTCAATATCTTGCTTAAGAGCTTCAGCACTATCGAGCTGAACGACATTTCCTACAACATTTGCATACATGGAGATGGCATGTGAGGAGAGTGCTTTGGCTGTTTTTTCTCCCTTCTCGTGGATCTCACGTTGAACATACTCGGTGTGTGCCTTTTCAATCGCTTCATTAGGCGCCTTGTCTACGAAGCCTTCAGTACACTTTTTCGGTAAGAGATGTTTTTTGCTTTTTACCAAAGCATCCTTCAAAGCTTGGCGTTTGCTTGCAACAGGCTTTTCTCGTTGTTGTAATCACGCTTCCACGGAAGTATCTACTTCATGGAATACTTTTTCAATCTCGCTCATTCTGTTTATTATATGTCTGTATTTTAAAAAGCAGAACAAGGCCAACGCGTAAGGTAGAGCGACTGGCGATGCTATAGCATTACTTAAACAAACTTCCTTTTTTTTTATACACCAAATCTCCCATGGAGGAAATTCTGGGATTTTGATTCTTGTCGTTGTTTTTGTCGTATGAAACCCAAAGGGTTTTTTATTTAACTGCGAGTATCCCACATAGAGCCTTTGGTTTACCATCTACCAGATGTTTCTTCAATGCTTTTCTCCTTAGCAGGCTTAGCGCACTTGCTCTTGATACTCTATACAGAATGTCTTCCTGTACTACGCTTTAACGAACCCACCTTTGTAAATGAGACCTTTCAGAGGCCGTTCCTGCACAGACATTTTTTTTATCGACAATTTTACCGTCATGACAGAATTTTACTGACATGACAAAAGTGTGGTACAAACCGGGGCGAGACTGCCGCTTGCAGGCCTTCCGCCAGGACTAAGCCTGGTACCACGATTCTAGTATACTTCGAAATTTGTATATACCCCTTCGGTATTACCTTGAGTATTGCACGTGGCTTGTACTAAGCATCACCGCACATTCATACAGAAACCTCGATTGTTCAGAAATGTGTAAACATCTTTGACTGGATGAAGCAAACGAGTTTGATCTTGTTTTTACCGCTTTATACTCATGAGGAGTGACTCAAGGTTGTGCTTGTTCTTATAGAATGTTGGGAGATATAGCGATTACCCTTCGATTTATTTTCACTTACAACTCCAGATCGCACCGTGTACACACCGTCATCTAGAACTATACGTTTGTCATAGAACGCCGATAGCCCTAGTTTGGATTGTTCATATGTGATCATCCCCTGATTGTGTACGCGGAATCCTGTGTTTTCCCAGTGTCCAAGCCCCATTTCAAAGCGTTCATGTACCTCTCCCAAGTCATAGCATTCTGCCTTTTCGACATCCCTTTACACGAAAACTGGGTACCATCTTTCCCTTCTACGAAGTAGCACTTGGCTGTTAGAGCAATAATCCTGGACCCTATAAATTCAGCTTTGAATAACCCTCCAGTTCTTGCCGAATACTCGTCCATCACAAGCCAGTTTTTCACCTCATTGTCGTACTCTTCAAGCAGCTCAGAACGTACGACATCTCAAAGCTCCTCCCCAGAGATGGCAAAATAAGGGAATCTGTATCCATATACATATACTCGAAGTCTCGACGATCTACATACTTATCAAGGAAATCATAGTAGAGCATACATATCTTGACGAGCTGGTACACTGCAATACCACATTTGTAGGCTCTGTCAATGCTCGCCTTGTGTTTACCCTCTCTGATCTCATAAGCATTGCCTATCTCCTCCAAATCTTCGAGATATGGAGATCTCATCGCTTGATCAACCTTCTTTTCATCTCTTGTAAAAGTTGTATTCGCATGACTGGCGACATCTTCGATCATCTTACCGTAGAAAGGCCGTCACTTTTAACTCATGAGACAGGTACCATTTGAGAACAGCTGTATATATCAGGATCTTTTCCGCTCTCATCATCCCAACAAGCTTACGCGTACCAGAAACACGCTTGCGCCCTGTCGATTTCAGGTACTTATGCATATGGGCTGGAATTCCTTCATTTGGTATTTCCATCCCAACAAACAGTGGTGGCATTTCACTGAATTTGTCATACAGCTCCGCGGGTACTTCAATGTCGACCGGTACATACCCGAACAAGGATCCGTTTTGCACGCCTCGTGTTAGTATATCGAGGTTATGGGTCGCTTTTCTTGCGGAGATCTTGATCAATTTTTCTTTACCACAGGGAAATCGTACTTCAAGGTGCTGGGATACACAATGTTGGCATCTAACCCCAAGACAGTCATGCACGTTTTAGCGTACTTGTATACATGTGATCTGATGCATGTCACACCCCGCTCGTGATATCTACAGAACACGATTGCAAGACCACCTACCATGCCTGTTTGTAACAGCTCGAAAGATTCGTTCTTCGTACATTCCGTACAGGATTTCTGCACCTCATTACAATCCTTACATGTTTTGCTGAAGCAGGAGTCCTTACATTTGTGATTGCAAGGTTCCCCTGTAGCGTAGAGCTCTCTACCTTCGGATTCAGTTTTAGAGCCTTGTTCAACACATACCACATACTCCAAAGGCTGTAATGTAACGGTCTTTTACAGACTGATAATGACACTTTACGTAAATCACGTGCATTCACGATCCCAGGCTGGTGGCCATCGGTCTAATCCTTCCAGTGTCAAAGGACTGCGTCGTGCGAAATCGTTTTCCTTAGCGCCAGGCTCTTAGAACAGCTATAAGAGCGTGTAAAGGCCCCCAAAGGCCGTAATATGGCAAGTGCAAGTGCCATCCGTCTAGTCCTTCCAGTCTCAATGGACTGCGACGTCGCAAGTGGTTTTCCCTACATCTAGGCTCTTAGTCCACGTACGTGAACAGGCTTCCACATGCTGCAATACGGATATTTGCTGCCTAATAAAGGCACCACAAGTTAATCACGTACTTCTACGAGCCCAAACCGGTGGTTGTCGGTCTAGTCTTTTTAATCTCATTGGACTGCGACGTCCCAATTCATTTTCCTTAGCACCAGGCCCTTAGAACACCGCCAACTACGTGTACAGGCCTCCAAAGACTGTAATACGGTCTTTTGCAGCTTGATAATGACTCTACATGTAAATCACGTGCTTCCACGATCCAAGGTAGCTGGGCATCGCTCTAGTCCTTCCAGTTCCAATGTACTGCGACGTATTAAGTGGGTTTCCTTGGAACCAGGTTCTTAGAACACCGTCAACTACGTGTACAGGCCTCCAAAGGCTGCAATATGGTTATTTGCCGTCTAATAGGATTCCTGCACGCAAATTATATGCTCTCGCGATCCCAGGTAGGTGGTCATCGCTCTAGTCCTTTCAGTATCAATGGACTGCGAGGTGCCAAGTAATTTTCCTTTGCGCCAGGCTCTTAGAACACCGCCAACTATGTGTACAGGCGTCCAAATGCTGCAGTACGGTTACTTGCTGCTTAATAAAGGCCCTACAAGTAAATCACGTGCTTCCACGATCCCAGGTAGGTGGGCATCGGTCTACTCCTTCCAGTCTTATTGGATTGCGGCTTCCCATATACTTTTCCTTAGCGCCAGGCTGTTAGATCAACAACAAGAACGTATACAGGCCTCCAAAGGCTAAAATATGGCTATTTGCTGCCTAATAAGGGCCTTACACGGAAATCGCAGGCTTCCACGATCACCGCCAACTATGTGTACGGGCCTCTTAAGAGTGCAATTCGCTTAATTTGTGCCTAATAAGGGCCCCATACGTTAATCACATATTTCCGCCGGCCCAGACAGGTGGTCATCGCTCTAGTCCGTTCAGTGTCAATGAACTGCGACGTGCCAAGTAATTTTCCTTAACGCCAGGCTCTTAGATCACCACCAATTACGTGCAAAGGCCTACAAATGTTGCAATATGACTATTTGCTGTCTAACAAGGGCCCTAAACGTAAATCACGTGTTTTCAAGATTCCACGCAGGTGGCCATCTCTCTAGTTCTTCCATTCTCAACGGACTGCGAGGTGCCAAGTCCTTTCCCTTAGCACCAGGCTCTTAGAACACCACCAACTACGTGTACAGGCCTCCAAAAGCTGCAATAAAGTTACTTGCTGTCTAATAGGGGTCCTACAGGTAAATCACGTGTTTCCACAATCCCAGGCAGTGGGCCATCGGTCTAGTCCTTCCAGTTTCAATGCACTGAGTCTTTCTAAGTCGTTTTCCTTAGCGCAAGGCTCTTGTAACACCGCCAAGAGCATGTACGGGCTTTCAAAGAATGTAATACGGTTTCTTGCTGCCTCACAAGGGCCCTGCATGGAAATCACGTGCTTCCACGATACCAGGCATGTGGCCATCGCTCTAGTCCTTCCAGTGTTAATGTACTGCGACGTCTTAAGTGGTTTTCCTTGGCGCAAGGCTCTTAGAACACCGACAAGGGCGTGTAAAGGCCTCCAAGGGCTGCAATATTGTTATTATTATTATTATTATTATTATTATTATTATTATTATTATTATTATTATTATTATTATTATTATTATTATTATTATTATTATTATTATTATTATTATTATTATTATTATTATTATTATTATTATTATTATTATTATTATTATTATTATTATTATTATTATTATTATTATTATTATTATTATTATTATTATTATTATTATTATTATTATTATTATTATTATTATTATTATTATTATTATTATTATTATTATTATTATTATTATTATTATTATTATTATTATTATTATTATTATTATTATTATTATTATTATTATTATTATTATTATTATTATTATTATTATTATTATTATTATTATTATTATTATTATTATTATTATTATTATTATTATTATTATTATTATTATTATTATTAAATAACTGCTCTTGCTTCAATATTAAATTTGTTTTTATCATTAATCTGCCGTACCTTTAATGGCAAGTCATTAAAAATTGCTGCCTGATCTTGGAATGTGCGTTTTGCGGCATAATCTATCCTTGGTCCCAAACTTAACGAACGAAGATGTCTTTGTCGTTTTACTAATTTTATAGATAAATATCTAGGCCAATTCGTATCGTTAAGAGCTCGGAATGCGTATTTCGCGATGTTGTAATTCGTATTTTCGATGATTGGTAACCAGTTTAAACTTAATACATCCGTTAGTTTAGCATATCTGCAAAGTACATAACCAGTTGCACAGTTTTGCACTCGTTGCAAACGTTTTTGTTGATACATTGGTACTTGAGCATATACGACGTTACCATAATTTAGTCTTGACAATACAAGTGACTCAGCTAGGGACTTGCGTACCTTACGGTGTGAAACGTTTAAAGGTTTTAAGACTTCGTAAAATTCCATATGTACTTTTGATGACAGTATTAACTTGCTCTATCCACGATAGGTTTTGGTCGAATAGTAATCCAAGTAATTTCACTGGTGACTCTTGCTGTATCAACTTCCCCTTAGAGCGAATTAAATAACTTTTTGTTACAGTTTAGTTTTCGTTCTTTAGATGAAAACATGATGTATTTTAGTTTATCGTCGTTAAATATCAGGCCATTTTCTGCAGACATATAGATAGTTTTGGTATGTCCGATTCTATTGTTTGTATTGTAGGTAGTATGTTGGTGGATTTGCACGATTCATAAAGGGTTGTGTCATCAGCATATTGGATTGACTTTGATTCAATGCATGTAAGTAGATCTGCAATGTACATATTAAAAAGTACTGGGCCTAGAATACTACCCTGTGGACCACCATAATACATAGGTATTTGAGAAGAATATTGGTCATCGATTTGTACATATTGTTTTCGGTTAGATAGATAACTTGAAATAATTTTTATGGCAGAATTACTAAAATTGAAAGATACGAGTTTTTTCAGTAATGTTTGATGGTCAATAGTATCAAAGGCTTTTGAATAGTCAATAAGAACTGATGTTGTTATCTCATTACTATTTAAAGCTCTTTGAATGTCGTCCCTAAATTTTAACAGCATTGTGGTTGTAGGATGCCCCTCGCGGAAACCAGACTGTGTATCATTTAGTATGGAGAATTTGTCAATATAAGCTGCAAGTTGATGCAGAATGACTTTCTCATACACTTTAGATAAAACTGGTAATATGGAAATGGGTCTAAAGTCCTTCTCATTTGACGGGTTATCGGTTTTTGGTATCGGGCACACCCTCGCAATTTTCCAACTGTCAGGAAATATCTCCGTTTTAATAGATGTGTTGATTATGTGAACAATTGGAGATGTTATTTTGTCAACCACTGGTTTAACAAATTTAACTGGAATTTGATCATAGCCGCTCGAACAATCGTTTCTCAACCCAGTAATATTTTCTTAACTTCATTATAGTTCGTTGACTGAATTTGAAATAAATCATTATCTGATTGTTCGGAGAGACCATTGATGAAATTTTCCTGGTCAAATTTGTATTTTACTTAATGGTTTGATGATCCGGTATACGGTTTCCCATACCTCCTTTGGATTTTTTAACCTAAAGGCTTTACGTATAAATGATGCCATTTTTACTTTTATTGTATTCTTGTATGTTTCCTTCGTTTTTTTGATAGTTTAAACGTAGGTCTTGATTAGCATGTTTTGAATCTCGGGATAATTGACGTAAGTGCTCTAAATTACTTTTGGCTGAAATTATCTCTTTATCGTTCATCCACGGGGCCGGTGGTCTCGTAAATTTAACTCTCCTTGTCGGCGCATGCTCTGTAATACATCCCACAACTAACTGAGTATAGAGATTTTATCATCGGGATCGTCAAAACTGTAGACCAAACTAATTGGCAATTGGTTGAAATCACTTACGTACTTATTCATGTCCAAGTTCTTTTCATTTCGTATATGTTTGTTACGTTGTTACCGTTCTTTTTAAATGTTCAATATAGCATAAGGAGCATCATGATCTGAAAATTTCGTCTGTTTTGATTACGTCACAATGAATATGGCTATTTGCTGCTTAATAAGAGCCCTACACGTAAATCACGTATTTCCATGAGCCCATGCAGTTGGTCATCGGTCTAGTCTTCTAGTCGCAATGTACTGCAACGTCTCAAGTCGTTTACCATATCCCCAGAATCTTAGATCACTGCAAACTACGTGCACATGCTTCCAAATACAGTAATATGGCCTTTTGCCGCCTAATAAGAGCCGTACACCTATTGTCTCGAGGCCCTATTAACATCACCCACTCCGTGTACAGACCTCCAAATACTGACTACGGCTTGTTGCAGCCTTATAAGATCCCTACACATATGCACAAGCCTCCATGGGCTTAGTATGGCCTGTTGTAGCTTTATAAGGACCATATACCTAAGTCACGTTATTCCACGCGCTCAGGCTGGTGATCATAGGTGCAGTCCTTCCAGTGTCAATGGACTACGATGTCCGGATCCAATTTCCTCTACGCCATGGCGAAAAAGGTAAAATAAGAGCGAAAAAATTGACGGAGATATTGTTGACGTTATTTTGACAATAAAATGGAAGTAAAATACCTATCAAAATATATTATTTCGGAGCTTAACTTCCCGGTTTTCTTATCAACTGAAGAAAGACTCATTCTACATGATTTAGCAACTTTTACCAAATTTTATCTTGGTTTAGTTTGGAAAAAATATAATTATCGTATAATTGCCAGGAGTTGGCATACAGCGTCATTAATGACATGTGGTCTCTCCAAGACACAATTCTTCAACAGATTTGTGGAATACATTAATCAGGAGGAATTTAAATCTTAGAAGTATTTTCGCATTTAACAACCAGACACCTGTTGAGATTAATTTTATTCTATGTCATTTATTTCTAAATGTGACATTACTACGTTTGAATTTTAAGTTTTAAAGAATTACGAAAATAGATATAATGTGATTTTCAGAATCTTCAGATTTATTATCTTAAAAAGCCTATTAGAAATAACGTCAAAATTTGAAAGCAATGGCAAAAGGAAACGCGTCAAAAGTTTTAAAAAAAACCCGCAAAAATTTAAAGTTGTTTGTTTTACTAAATTCATGTCCCTTGTTGTATTTTCATAAACAACTTTTCTAAAGTGACAACATGGGAATATGAAAGACTCCACATATTCATTTAAATATATTGCATGTAGTGCGACGTTATAGTTGTTGGTAATTTTTTGAATGCTCCACTCTGTACAATATAATTCCATATATAAATTAAGTAATCAGTATTTATTACACATAATTGTTGGTATTACCAACAGTGGAAAAATGGCAAAATTTGGTCAACAGTCAATCATGTTACTGTTACTGCACTGTTACATTGCAACAGGCCAAGCAAGATATCGTGAATGTGAAAAGGTAAACACTTCAGTGTGCAGAAATTTGAGTGGTAATGGATATGCGTACACAACCTTTCCGAATTTTCTCAACCAATCTTCACAACAACAGGCTGCAGCAGATCTAAATACCTACAAACCATTGATTACTTCTAATTGTGCTAAAGAATTATTGTTATTCCTGTGCACTACATACATCCCTATTTGTCAGCCAGAATACACTTCGTTTCGCATTGCCCCATGCAGATCACTGTGTCGAAATTCAAGGCGTGATTGCGAACCAACGTTAAAGAAATCTGGATATGAATGGCCTGAGAATTTAAATTGCAACAAATTTCCAGAACAAAATGAAGGAGTATGCGTGACGTTGCCAGGAGAAATCACCCATCAACCTCCAGTAATAAAATCGGGTTAGTTAATTAAAACATTTCGATCTTATAAGTAATGTGGTATACTACGTTAGGGCTTCCTTGATTCGAATTGTTTGTCAAATTTTTATCTCCCGTTTTGTATTGCGTATACTACACCAAATGATGCATAGTATATGTTTCAGTGACTTGAGTTAAATTATTTATTTTTTATATCTTTGGAATGCTTTTTTCGTGATGAGAAAATGACATAACGCGCATATAAATCGCCATTCATACGATTGCCACTTGGACCTACCGGAAGTAGCTCTTGCTTAGTATGAAAAGAAGTAAACAGAAAAAGAAACTTGACCTCATTGTCATTTAAACATGTCAGTGCTTCCTTGCTGAAACAATGAGGATTTTTGCTAGTGTAAAATTTTCTCACAGATGATCATATAACCCCCAGGCGTTGTTTTTCAATGATTTAAAAAGTTACTATTTGTAAATGATTTTTAAACTTGTTTTTAACTTTTATATTTTATGAAATATAATAAATTAAAAAACTCTCATGAAAGATTCTATTTTTTTAGGTTTTGTCGAAGTACAAAAAGGCGAAAAAATCAATTTTGAATGCCCACATGGCAGAAAAATCTACATAAGGAAAGTTCGTCTCCACCCAAAGCATCATAATTGTTGCCAAGTATTATCAAAAGCAATCATCTCAAACATGTGCAATGGAAAAGAAAAATGTTCGTTTACTCTGGACGAAAAAGTATTTAAATATTCATGTCTTGTTGATGTCAATAAACTTCTTTCAAAATTCAAATGCGTCAGGTCGAGCATAACTGTACCCACCATGACAAGAATTCCAACGTGCAGTAATGAATTATTTTGAGCAATAATTTCTACTTGTTTGTGTGTTTGTCTTCCTTTAATTTAGACTTACGCTTATCTTAATTAAACGAAATGTATTAAAAGGTATCAACGTATTATCATGGAAAATAAATTTGAATGTATAATTCAATGATTTATCATTTTAAACTTGATGAACTTCATAATTTTTAGGGGGAAAACCTATCGCAAACGGCCAACCAGATTTAACAATTTTTCTCCCAAAAAGTATTCTGGCTGTTCACATTACAACCACCTCTAGAAAAACATGTTATCTGGTGTAGGCAACAGGCTACAAATTAATCTGGTTATTTTTAGGTGCCTTTAGATGTCATGTGACACTTTTCTTTCGTTTTGTAAATATTCCTAGCTATTTCCGTTGTGACAGGCAAAGAGAATGTGTCCTGTTATTTTTAAGAGCCAGCCGTTAAGACGTGAAATAATCCGTAGGAATTTAAGCGTCGTCAAACCTAGCTACCATCCTTGGCTCACAGAATAAAAATCGAGTGTTATAATACAGACTAGCCGGGAGACCCGTTAAGCCACAAGTAACTGTGTAAGCCGGCGTTCAACGCTCAGTGGGGCGCTTAATAAGAGCCTTAAACTGTGCCGCACATTATAGTGCTTCAGGTGTAATATATTTAAAAACAATATGTTTCCCGTTGTTACCCGTCATAGGAAAAACAGTCAGTCGGAATAAATTTCCGTAAAAGTTAAAAAATTAATCGTAACACAAGGCTGAGCGCTTAGTACAGGTAAACCGTGTGGTACATCCACATAAGCGTAATAAAATTTCCCAAATGAACTTTATGGCAGTTTCGGTTAAAATAAAAATAAAGGAATAATATATAAAAAAACACAGGTTGTTCACACCAAGTTGAGAGCTTAGTACAGATAAACCGTGTTGCACATTCGTACAGGCGTAATACATTGTTCAAAAAAACTTAATCACAGCTTTGGTTTAAGTAAAAACACATGAAACAGTCCGTTGTTAACACCAGGTTGAGCGCTTAGTACAGATAAACCGTGTTGCACATCCGTACAGGCGTGATATACTTTTCAAAAAAACTTTATCACAGATTCGGTTTAAATAAAATCGCAGAAAACGGCTTGTCGTTACCCGTTCAGTTAAAAATCACTCAGCAATTTTATTTTGCGGAGTAGGTTTTTATGACGGTAAAAAAAGGTGTAGGCTACCTAACTGCATTTTGCATAAGAATTATTCATTAAAAATGGCTACTTTTACTTTTAGCCAGAGGTAGCTAAAAAGCAAGCTAGATAGCCAAAACCCGGTCTTAAAAATAAATAATACTATACCAAACTGAATAAAAACTTTAAAGGAATAGGAATATAAGTCTAGCTATAACTAGCTATCTAGCTGGCTTCAGCAGGGTGCTGCCTCGAAATATACGTTTGTAACCAAAATCTTAAAATTGGTTTGTTTAAGGTTTATACATGGCTAAAAAACTTGATGATAGTTACATCTGAACATGTGAAAACATACAGAAAATCAATATTCCTATATATACAAAGTATTTAGAAGAGAAAAAGGTCTAAAGGAGACCTAAAAACCTGATACCATCACTTCCAACCAAAATGGCCTTCGTGAACTTTTCTTCGGGTTCTGCCATGACTCCGAAATTCAGCTGCGTGGAAACAAAACAGAGTCTGTAAAATAAAAAAAAGTCTTCGATGTTGTAAGCCTCGGATTGTTTTCAAATCTGTTTGTCCTTCAAGGGCTCTACGTTCAAAAGTCGTATATAAATATAAGTGCGATGACTACAATGCTATCTATTACGGTAAGACTATGCGGCATTTGAAAGTAAGAGCCTGCGAACATATGGGTGTTTCTCCCTTGACTGGAAAAACTGTCAAAGCTCAAAATCATAGTGCGGTTATGGAGCATGTAGTTTTCTGTAAAAATAAACCTACTTAGGAGAACTTTTCTATACACTCCACTGCTACTAATAATTTCTGAAGGAGAGTCTGTTGATCCGTAGGGACAAGCCAATTCTCAATAGAAATATTGCGTTTATGCCATTATTTCTATTTTTAGATAATTGACTTCCCCCCTGGGAAAAGTTTATAATCATACAATACGATCGTACCATATTATTGTATATTTAAACAGATTGTATTAGGACTTGTTTACATAAAAATGGCCGTCGAACGGCCGAAGCGTCGCGAAAAGTAGTGCTTATTACTTTTTTATTTTATAACGCCACACACATAATAATTTTTCAAAGTCTGTAAAAATCGGTTTCTGCCGAGATTTTCCGAATAAAGCTGCGCGTAATCATTTTGAACAAAATACGGCTATTTATTATTAAATAGACTACAATCCTGGACATAATATTATTGGAAAAGGCCGATTTTTAGCTATTTCTCGAATTGGCGAAATGGAATCGCCTTGTCAAAACTCTGCAGCCGGCAGGCTGCAAAAGCTTCGCTTTGGGACATGTGTAGGCCAGGTAAATAGCGTCGAAAATGCGCTACTGGCAGTTTCTGCCATGTCCGCATTTCAGAACAGTCCACACGACGGCCCGCTAAGGTGCCAAAATTCGGGGAAACGGGGTGTACTGACGTCAGCAAAAATTAGTATGGGTTAAGAATTCCTAAGTCCGTTTGCGATCATTGACAAGTGAACTTTGACAAGTTCCTTTGTCTTTTGTAGAAACAGTGTTTATAACTGCTTGTGGGACGAACTATGAAATTCGGCCCTCTTTTCCAATAAATTAAGTCCGGGATTGTAGTTGTTAGTCCGTGGAAGATCCCTAGGAATTCACCCGTTGCAGAAAAGACGACAAAAATGTATCGTATCTGCTATTTTTAGTTTTAAGGTTTCGTGCGTGGTTAGCACGATCCGGTATTGGCCGACAGACAGATTACGGCTATTATTTTAGAAAGTAGCCGGAAGACGCCGGGTTAAGCCAGAACTAAATACTTTAGGGACAGAAACTTTCGCGGGCAGAAACATTCGCGAGAAAAAAAAGCGCGAAATTGGGGGCATTAGCGAATGACGTTTTTTCCCGCAAATTTCGCGACAAAAATTTTGTGATTGAGAAAAAAGTACATTTCCGCGTAAAAAAATTTTCTCGAATGAAGAAAAGTGAGAGAGATACATAGCCTTGAATCTAAACCCACCTTTTCAAAATCTCAGTGTCTATAAATGTAATGTAAGTATGAATGTAAGAAAACGTACGTTGGGTTTCACGACTAACAGATGCAGGGCCATTAAACAACAAGTCTTTCGTCCCAGTAATGACAATAGCCTCTGTTTCGCCTTAACAGGCACGGTGAAAATTTACAAAGCTTTGAGACCTAAGAGACTAAAGATCGGTGAGGTTAATGAACAGCAAACGCAAAAAAATTGAAGAAACGAAAAATAATTGTATGGAAAAAACTTTCTTGTACGGAGAATTCAACGACTTCAACGGACTGTGCCATATATCCGGGTGAAGCGTTTTAGTAGCATTTAGCAAAACAGTTTTGTTACGGCCAAATGTATTTGGCCACTTTCACTTATTACCCAGATGGAGCTAAGAGCCAGATAGCCATAACCCCAGTTGTAGCTGAGTAAAAATCAGATTGGTGAATATAACACAAAAATAAGTAATGTTGGGTAGGATAAAAAGCTCTTATACCAAACTGAATAGAAAACTTAAAAAAGTAGCCAGCTGCTTTAGGATGCTCGCGTTAGCCAAAAAACTGTAATCTCCTCAGAACACAAACGTCTTCCAGAAGTTTAGAAAGCAATAAATAAAGCAAATAGTTATGAAACGTCCCTTTGTTTCGTTCTTCTTACTAAGTTTCGGACTGTTGAAGTCGCCTCCGCCGCAGCGTTAAAAACTTAACAACGGTATCCAAAGGGGTTTGATTCATGATTGGTCCTTTATTTAAAAAACCAAGGAGCTTTAATTCCTGATCGGTCCATTATTTTTAAATAGCGGGAAAAATATACCAAAAATCGCCTCCGTATGTTTTCTTGTCCATCAGTTAACGAGCTTCTATTTCCTGGGTGGTCAGCACGGGTCCCTGTCGGCCGACAGACAAAATACGCCTATTATTACTATAGAGATTTTCCAGGGGACTTAGCGTCGAAATGCCGGGTAGGGTGTTAAAGATGATGTGCTATTTTCGGTGCAATGTCCTCAAAAATAGTGTTTTTAGTTAAACCGAAGTTGCGGAACTTCGGTTTAACTAAAAACACAGGCCACACCCTATTGATATCTTGTAATAACAAAAACGCTAGCATAATTTTAAAAATACGTTCCTGTGGGAGTTTTAACATCAATCGTAACGAAAAAATAGTTATGAGTATCACCTTAGACATTAAAGAGTGTTGCAGCATTAACACTCAAAGCTGCAGCTAACCTAGTTATATTTAAGCATACAGGAAATTTTGTGGCAGTTTGTGCATATATTACAAACACCAATCTGTGTCTGCTATTTTAGCTAGTAGGTCAAGATAACATAAAGAAAGTAAAAATGCATTCATACTAAACTAAACAAAAAATTCTAAGCTAACTAGCTAAAGCTAGTGCTTGCTGATCTGACCATGTCATCATGATGTACGTTTGTGTGGTTTTGTGTAGTTCGTGTGTTTAAGATATATGTATTAAAAAAGTGATGATATTCATCTTCACAAAAATTACAGAAAACAAATACTCCTATAATAAAAAGTACTTTATTCAAAGTCCAAGAGAGACCTTCAAACCTCAAATCACCACTTCCAAACCAAAAAGAACTTCATCAGCGTACGCCGATCGTTGCATGTTTCCTGTATCGGCGCGTAGAGGCTGCAAAGAACTTGGATTGGTTATTAATACTCGTGATTAGTCTACTATGCGCGAGCGATCAAAACGAACCAAGTAGCCGGCCACAGGTAACTGTATGATACGGCTTTGAACACTCGGTGGAGCGCTTAATAAGAGCCGTAAACTGTGACACACGTCCAGGTGGAGCGCTTTAGTACAGATATGCAGTATGTCTTAAATCGAGTGAAGCGCACACAACATTAGTGTTTCTTGTGTAATATATTTTTTCAAAATATACCTTTCCCACAACTTTAGCCAAAATAAAAACAGAGTTTACAACCCAGTGTTATCCCGTCATAGCAAAAACAGTCGGTGCAATACCCTTTTCCAAAAGAACTTTATCGCAACTTCGGTTTAAATAAAAACATAAGAAACAGCCTGTTGTAACCCTGTCCAACTAAAAAATCACTCAGTAATAATATTTTGCGGAATCAGTTTTTGTGGAATTTGCAAAATTGTCAGTGTAAATAAGAACACCTCTTACAGGCTGTGGTTACAAAATTAATTGCAGTTACAAAAAAAACCCTAAGTATCACAGGTTAATGGAGACTGTTCTCTTATTGAATCAATATAGACTTTTGCCAAAGTTTATATTACAGTAAAAGTGTAGCTAGCAACCTGTATTTAGCATAAGAAAGATTTGAAAATTTTGTTCCAGCCTACTTTATTATTTGGCTACTCTCCATTTTTAACCAGAGGTAGCTAACGGCTAGCTAGATAGCCCCCAGTTGCAGCTTAGTAAAAACCAGATTGGTAAAAATAACACAAATAGAAATAATACTGGCTAAGATCAAAAGCTGCCGTACCATACTGCTCCCTCAAAATCTACGTTCGTAGCGAAAATCTTAAAACTGGTGAGTTCAAGATTTGTATGTGGCTAAAAAACGTGACAATATACTTATCTTAATATGTAAAAACATATAAAACACAAAAGTAAAAAACTTTTAGAAGACAAAAAAATCAAGAAAAACAGACTTACCAACTTCAACGCCACAGCTTTCAAAAGCGCCGTAGTCACGCTAGGTCGGATTGTTTCATATTCTTTTGTCGGTAAAAATCGGATTCTGCGAGGATTTTTCGAATTTTCCGAAAAAAGCTGCGCGCAACCATTTTGAACAAAATACGGCTATTATTAAAGAGACTAGTCGTTAGCCCGTGGGAAAATCCACGGGTTCGCCCGTCCTTTAAATTTACCCGTAGCAACAAAGTGGACAAAAATATATCGCATTTGATATTCGTGTTTCCGTAGCATGATTTTCTAAGTCAGCGGGGTGTCCGCGCAGAGACAGACAAAATACAGCTATTATTAAAGAGACTAGCTGTATGCCCGTTAAAAAATCCACTGTTTTTCTCTTTTAATTCATGCAACAGACATACATGGATCAAAAAGCAAACAACACAGCAGTGTGGATTTTACAATCTGCCTGATTCAATGACTAGCTGGGGGACCCGGCTTCGAAACGCCGGGTTAAACCACAAGTAACTGTGTGGCCTGCTGTTGAACTCCTTGTGGAGCGCTTAATAGGAACCGCAAACTGTGTCAAACATTCAGGTGTAGCGCTTTAGTACAGGTATGCAGTATGTCGTGAATCGAGTAAAGCACACACAACATTATAGTGTTTCGGGTGTAATGTATTTTTCAAAATATAACTTTACTGCAACTTTAGCCGAAATATAAACACAGTTTACAACCCGTTGTTACCCCGTCATAGCAAAAACAATTGGTCAATATTATTTTATTTTGCGGAATAAGTTTCAGTTAACAAATTAATTGTGACACTGGACTGAGCGCTTAGTACAGGTAAACCGTGTCGCACATGCGTTTAAGCTTAATACCCTTTTTATCCATATAGGTTTAATACCCTTTTCCGAAAAAAAACAGAAACACAGGAAACAGCCCGTTGTTAACAATGAACTGAGCGCCTTAATACAGGTAAAACGTGTCGCACATGAGTATAGGCGTAACACCATTTTTCAAAAAACTTTATCGCAACTTCGGTTTTAAAAGAAATTAGGAAGCAGCCTGGCGTTACCCGGTCCAGTTAAGAAAATTACTAGGCAATTTTATGTTGCAGAATAAATTTTCATAACAGTAATAAAAGCTGTGGCCACCTAACTGTATTTAGCATAATTATTATTAGGAATTTTGTTGGTAGCCAAACTGTATTTGGCTACTTTCACGTTTTAGTTAGAGGTAGCTAAAGAGCTAGCTAGATAGCCACAACACCAAATACAAATGAATAATAGTATACCAAACAGAATAAGAACTTCAAAAGAAAAGGAATAAATAAAGTTAAGTATAGCTAGTTGGCTAGCCAAGCTGGTTCAAAATCTACGTTCCTTGCCAGAATCTTAAAATTGGTGATTTAAGATTTGTACGTGGGTAAAAAAACGTAAAAATATATTTGCCTTAACATGTGAGAACAAATACTAAAAAATTAAAAAGCTTATAGAAAACAAAAAGGTCAAACAGATCTGCAAACCTGACACCATCACTTCCAAACTAAAATGGCCTTCGTAGCATGTTTCCGTTGTTTATCCTGTTCTGGCGTGATTCCGAAATTATTCCGAAATTAAACTGCGTAAAACCAAAACGCAAAGTCCGTAAAGATCGGACCGTGCAATGATTTTCCGAAAAAAGCTGCACGCAACTATTTTGAACAGAATACGGCTATTATTAAAGAGATTACAACCTAAGCATGCGCATCGGAAAAATATAAAAGTCAAAACTGTTCAAGAAAACTGAAACAACTGCAGTACAGTCAACGCTCGTTATCTCAACCTTCCACGGGACTGGTGAAAAAGGTCGTGATAACGAAAGTTCGAGATAGTGGATAGTCGAGATAAGGAGCGTCGATCGTGAAAAAGGTCGAGATAAGGAAAGTTTGTCAATATCATGCACACATTAGAAAAATTATTTAAATTTTTAACCTGGTCAGGGATGGACTATTAATCAGAAGAATCAATTATTACTATTCTCATGCTATATGTATTTAATCATTTGAAAAAATTCAAAATGCTACTTTGCTTTTTAGCAGATATTCTGTCCTTATTTACAAAGGATTCTAAACGTTGTAATAAAGAGCGCATGTCGTTGCCGTTGCCGCTAAAAAAGGATAAAGTTCTTAATGTTTCTATGGAAGCATCAACCTCGATTTTCAATGGCTTTTCAATGGGTTCATCATACACTTCAATTTCGTCATCATCATTCTCCCCCTCTTTGTCGTCTACGTCTATTACTGATTGGATAATTTTTTCATCTGTGACCGGGTTATCTGTTGCGATAACCTGAAATTCAATGTCAATTCCTCTGCTGTTAACTCTTCAGGTAACGAGTTGGGATCCTTTTCTTGTAACTCGGCTAGGTCTTCTTTCAAATCTTTGAAGGGGTCATCATTATCTTCAATAGCATCAATCTGATCCTTGGTAGAAATTTTTGCCTTTCTAAAGCAATTAATGACCGTTTCTTTTGATACATCCTCCCATGAAGAAACAAATAGCTGCATTCCACGAAGTATTGACATTTTCGGCAAATCCTTTCCTTGATCCAGACGTTGAATCATGAGCTTTACCAAACGACGGCGGTATAGAGCTTTCAGACACTTAATGACTCCTTGGTCCATAAGTTGGGAAACTGACGTTGTATATTGGGTGGTAGAGCTTTGCATTTTTCAACCAAAGTTTTTCCTCGAGCTTACGCTTTATCCCAGACATGATGTGTAAACGAAGAGAAAATTGTAAACATTCGAAATCTTGATTTTGAGAAAGTTTGAGATATTCTAACGTTCGAATGTTTTCCTGATCGAATTTTTTTGTGTGATGAAATTCGAAAAATTACAGAAAACGTCGCCTAGAATGTTTTCACGGGGAGCGACATTTTTTTGTTTTGTTTTTCCCGCGTTTATTTATACCCTAACCCCCTAACTGCATAAATGCGCTATTTTGATTCGTTAAAAAAATAATGAAATATAATTATGTGTGACGTTTTCGTTATAAAATAATTGAGATGGTCGCTGATAAAGTTTCTACTTTAAGTTTTTCCCCAGTCGCGGCAAAAACACACGTACATTTCTTTTTTGAACCCGAGCCTTGAAAGTTCGCGCCGCGGAAGAAATCTTTCATGCGCAGATTAGTCACCAGTCCGTTTGTTTGTTTTAATTGTACAAGGGTGGAAGACTATGTTTTAAGTTTATCTAGTTGGGCATCATTGTGACAATCCTAATTAAGTTACCAGGGGGTGGGTAAAATTGACAAACTCTGATTTTTTTGAGAAAGCAGCAATGAACCCTCTCCTTTCTTATTATCTTCTGTGAAAACATAACTTTGTTAATGTACAATTCGTAGATAATCGTAGTAAGAAACAAAATAGAAGTACAAAACAAGATTTTTCGATCCCTATATCTCCCACGAGAATGTAATCTGGTTTATCTCTCGCACGAAACTAAAAATATAAACATTCGAATTTCAACTTAGTAGAAAGAAGATAGGTCTTGCGATAACGATGCAAAAATACAGCGTTTTTATCTTGGAAATTCTCCATTTACGTTGATTATCTAAAACAGTTGCGAAGTGTATCAACTTGGAAGTGCATTTGCCAGGGGTAAGGTTTTTCTATTTTTTCTAATTTTTGGTGTTTCCACTTCGCAAAAGATAGTATTTTAATATTCAACGACTGTCAAACGCATTTTTGGTTGTTAAATATTTTTTGGGAGGTCAATTTGTCAAAAATAGGGTATTTTAGCCATGTTTTGGTAGCGCATTTGCCAGGGCAATTTTGTTTTAGTTTCCAATATGTTTAGGTTTTCTACAGAGCTTACGTCCTATATTTATGGAATCTCTGACTGTCAGTGAAAAAATGTGAAACATTTTTAGGAAAATGCACCTCAAAAAAAATACATGCGAAGTCGTTCTACTGTAAGAAAAACCCCTGTTTTTCGAATTTTTTTCTAAAATGGTAGCAAAACATGTCGTTAAATTCTACGCGACGAGGTCGAGATAACGTGATAAAATGTACTCAAGGGACCGTAAAAATAGGTCGAGATAAGGAAAGTTCGAGATAACGGGTAGTTGAGATAACGAGCGCCCACTGTATATGTGACATTTAAAAGCTAAATCTACTAAAATTACTGGCTCAGACAACAACTAAAAGATTTCAAAATACATCCCACCCATAAAAATTAAATGACTAAAAAGGTTATTTTTACATATTTCATTAGGTCTGGCACAAAAAAGGTTGATCACTAAATTCTTCAAAACCTACAGTTCGCAACATGTCAAACAAAAATATATATATATATAGCTAAATCGGTTTGCATAGTCACCCTGCCAAAGGTTGACATAAAATGTAAAGAATAAACAGTTAACAGCATGTCAAATATTACATAGTGCCCCTGGCGAAAAAGATTATCCAATTTTTCAAATACGGTCCTTCCTTGTCAAACTTTTCACAAAATGTCAAAAAAGAAAAAAAGCGCTTCTAGTGTTGAACATGGTAATAAAATAAAGATTTACACATGTCAAAAATCATGGCTGTGTAGAATAATTCTGAATGGCAAAGAAAAACGTCAAAGAAAAATTACAATAAATAAACAAAAATTTGATGTTCTATAACCTTGATATTTCTACACATAGGTATATATACTGAAGTTTGTACTAACGGATACTGTTTTTGATGTGGTACTGTAAAATACAATAGCCAAGGTCAAAAGTACAGACTTTGCGTGGTCAGTATTCGTTTTATTACCTGACTGCAGCTCAGTAAAAGTATATTTTTTTTTATGTAAACAAAAAAGTTGTAGTTTTTTTTTAAGAGTTCAATATCGTACAATTTTAAACTTTTTTAAGTTTACAAAAACAAATTCGAATCATAGTTTATGTGAACTGAAACGAAAAGATGGCTTTAGGTAAGCGAATTTATATTTTCTTGTGTGCTATAGAAATTATCGTTATAATTACACGATGACCTATTTTTTCTTGTTTGGCGCTTCTTCTACAGTGCAAATTATATCGTAATTGCACTGTGCGGAGTGCAATTATTTCTTAATTGCACTCTAGAATCTTAACTGCACTCTTTAAGGAGCGCCGATAATTTAAATATTTATTTTCTCGCTTTTTATGATAAGTCAAAAAAAGATATCTTTACAATGAATCGAACTAATTATAAATCGGGTAATAAAAAAATCAAAATATTGAAATTGACATCCTGTGCTACTCTTACAAATATAGTTCATTGTGTGATTAGCTCGTAATCGAACGTTTACTCGTGCAATTGGAAATAATCGAACTCGTAATTTTTTTGCTTTTTAAATTTATCCTCGTCCTAACGGACTCGGAAAATTAAAAGCAAAAAAAAATACTCGTTCGATTATTTCCTAATTGCACTCGTAAACGTGCGATTACATATACTAATGAGCAATAAATCAAATTATCGCATTTTCATACTAACTGTTGTCTTGTATCAGTCAAGTAATAAAAAAAGGAAACACCATCTTCGTATATATAATGTATATTCATAACAACATCTTGGTAAAAGTGCAAATTACATTCCAAGTTGTCAATCACTTCATGCGAAGTTTTCTCTAGACTAAAATAAATTTGACATAACAACAGGGCAAAAACATTGTATATATTAAAAAATATTGCAAACATGTACTAGAAAATACTACTCAAAAGGACTAAGACGACCTAACTGAAACTACAAAACCAGAAAATCTGCCTTTTCAAGATCTGCCAGTAAAGGAAACATCAACCTTAGCTATTTACTTTTAATGCCAGAAATTTTCGTTTACAGAAATTTTTGCGAATTTTTAAACTTCCATGCAATTCACAAGAATTTATTTTAACGAATCGATTGATATTTCGCAGAAATTTCTTTTTGCGACTACACATTTTTTGTAAGGAAAAATTGAAATTTTTTAAATAAAAATAGGTTAACATATGTTCTCATTAACTAGCTATGCTTTTTATAATTGATTATTAAGTGCAACCTTGGAGGAAAGAATACGGAAGGAGAAACAACTTCATTTCTGTACGCTTTAAATGTATTGAATTTTTTATTGTTTTTAATTTCAAAAGAATCAGTGCGTGAGGTGCTCGACCGAGTCTTTTTCGCAAAAAAATGATCAAATTCCATATTCTCCTTTAATAGGGGCTAACTTTTTTCTATTGAAATCTGACTGTAACACGCTGCAGACACGTGGAATTTGTATGGAAAGTGTGTCTAATATAGGTCGGTAAGCATTGCTGTTAAAAACTTCAACAATACGTTTGAAAAAAGCGTTTAACCGTGATATTAACCTATTTTTACAGGCTTGAGTATACCACTTTGATCATGAAAAACAATATAGATAGATATGCGCCGGACGAGTGCCGACAAAATGTGTGCTGAATTAATGTTTATTCTAACTAAAGAAATAACTTCTTATAACAGAACGTCGTTTTAAAACGAGATATAAACTTTTTATTTTTGTTTACAAAAGTGTCGAGCATGTGCTTCTTCGCTAATTATGTTAACATAAGAACAAAGGAAATTTTACCGATTTCAATATGGCTTCTTGTTTTGATAATATTATCAAATTCATCATCAAATTATCTAATTGTTTTTATAACCAATCATAGTTGCGCATTGTTATTCACGAATAATTTAGTCACACAACCGCCAAAATTTCAAATTAAGTTTCTATACAGACACCTGCTAGAACCTCACGCAGTGTTTCAATAGAATTAAAAGAGTTGTTTCTCCTTCCGTATTCTTTCCTCCAAGGTGCAACTGGGAATTGCTAAAAAATAGGGAAAAATATTTATCGTGATTTTAACTTTTCTAACTCTGTATATCACAAAATATATTATGTTTGGTGTAAGTTTGCTATAAATTTTATATTCTAGCTAGCTAGCTAGTTAAGCTAAACTATAAAACTACCTGACTACTATAAAAGCTCAAGGTAATCAAAAAGTAGCTAGCTAGCTGAATTAACATAAATTCTCAAATACTGACGTTACTCTGTGGACACAAAATGGAGGCGAGATAGCTACCAAAACTCATAGTAGCAAATGAACGGGGCCGGAGGGATAGTGAAAGGAAATGAGATATGAAAGACAGAATAAGAAAAGCCAGTAACTTGTGTTTTGTTAGTTGGTATATTCAAAAACAGAAGGGATAAAATTAGGCAGGTACATAGCTACGTTTCACAACAAAAATGACGCAGCTGACACCATGATATTCCTTTATCCAGCATCTTAAAAGGGGGGGGGGACCTTACAAGATTAAATTTCCACAGGAACTGGTGAATAAATGAGAAAATTTACATACCTACAAACTTTCTTGAATAGTTGGAGATGAATTTCTCAACTGGGCCAACATTATGCCGCGTCCGGAAAGGTATTTTCAGACTTTAAATTGACCAAATAAGTCCTATTTTAGCTGCGCAAAGCTGTCACCGGCATTTACTGATATGTGTCCAATTTAATTCCGAGCGAGACCATATATGGATTTCTCCAAACTCGTGTTCCGAGAAATCCCGGGATTGACGGCATTTCTCTGACGACAGTTTTAGTCCCATGACTGAACAGCCTATGTATAGGATCATGTACTTTTGACAAACGGTTGCGGAGATTAAAACGGATTCAGACACCCATGTTTGGGAAACTTACCCAATTTGGTCCCAGGTTGTCCTAAACACAGTCTCCGTATCTCTTATAATAATATTATTTTTGACAAACGATTGCAGAGATATTGGGGTTTAAGGGTTTTTTGATGATGTCATCAGCCCGTTTATTCCGAAACGGATTCGGGGACTCAGGTTTGGGAAACTTACCCAAATTAGTCCCAGGTGGTCCCTAGTTACTCACGCGGTGAAAAGACTGACGTTACCACCTCGTTTCCAAGTTCTTTGGCCTCACAGTTTTAAGTGCATTGTTATGACTTTATTAATTAACTAGTCGATAAAGCCTGTGGAAAAATCCACTTAGGCAAAAGAACAAAGGAAAAATAGGTTGTTTTAGGTTTTTTTGCTGACGTCAGCAGTACAAATACAAAAAAAAATTTGCCGAATATTAGTTTATTCGTTGCCTGTAATGTGTAGAGCTTAAACTGCTGATCAAGAAAATGTATATGATCATCTGCTTTTTATGAGCGGTTAATGAGATATACAGGATTTAAAAATTTTGCTGACGTCAGCAATCGCCCGTCAAAACCCCCCAATTTTTTTTTTACAGATCTGTATACCTATTGCCTTCATCGTTTAGATCTTGAAACGCTGATCAAGAAAATGTATAGGATCATGTACTTTTGACAAACGGTTGCAGAGATATAAGGCTATGAAGGTTTTTTGATGACGTCATCAATCCGTCCATTCCGAAACGGATTTGGGGACCCAGGTTTGGGAAAATTACCCAAATTGTTCCTAGGTGGTCCCTAGTTACCCACGCGGTGAAAAATCATTGACGTCACCACCTCGTTTCCAAGTTACTTGGCCTCAATTTTTTTAGTGCACTTTAATGGCTTCATTAATTTAATATAAGATATTGACGTTTATACCCGTTGCCCTCATCGTATAGATCTTGAAACGCTGATCAAGAAAATGTATAGGATCATGTACTTTTAACAAACGGTTGCAGAGATATTAGGGTTTGAAGGTTTTTTGATGACGTCATCAACCCGTCCATTCCGAAACGGATTTGGGGACCCAGATTTGGGAAAATTACCCAAATTGGTCCTAGGTGGTCCCTAGTTACCCACACGGTGAAAAATCATTGACGTCACCACCTCGTTTCCAAGTTATTTGCCCTCAAAGTTTTAGGTGCACTGTAATGGCTTCATTAATTTAATATAGGATATTGACGTTAAAATAGTGTTATTGACGTCGCACCGTAACGTCAGAATATTTACCATATTAGACATGCATTTTTCGGCAACATCAAAGGAAAATGAACACATCCACTTTGCCTGTCACAGAGACACGGAACTGGCGTATTATTATATAGACTAGTCGATAAGGCCCGTGGAAAAATCCACTTAGGCAAAAGACCATTGAAAAAATGTCAAATCGCATTAAATCCTCCACACAAATCTTACACAATATAAAATAGAACAGCTTGCAAGGTGCAAAATCATGTTGATAAAAAGTTACAACAACGACACTCACAACATCAACACTCACAACACCCACAAAACTGACAGTAAGAACACCGACACTCACAACACGGATAATAACAATATTAGAAATAACGCATCTCAAATATGTACATCTTATAAGTGATTATGTTCAAAACCCTCAGTATTTTATTCTGAAATGTCAAAAAGGAGGCCTGCAAGAGTTAGCACAAATCAACAAAAATAAGTTCTTTACACATTTTAAATATTGTCTTTCCCTTAAAAGCTTATTAAATGTAAATCTACAAAAATCGGCCATTTCAGTTGCATACCATTCTCTCCCACAAAAATTTACACAAAATGTAAAAATCAACCAGTTAAGAACACAAAAAATTTTCTTTTTTAGTATGATGATCCGTACTGCCCTTTACCAACAATTCTGAACCTAAATGTCAAAAAATCAATAAGCAAAGAATAAACTTGAATTAAAAAATATCATTATTTTGGAAACATTGTATACGGTTTGTAAACAAAAGTTTACACAAAATGTAAAACAGATTGGTTTTTGAGAAACACATCTAAATCAACAAAAATAATTTCATTCAGCATGTCGTATATTGCCATTACCCATCAATCTTCCACAAAAAGGTTATGAAACACATCAAAATTTAGAAAAATCAGTCATTTCAGTGCATACAGTCATCGCCCATTAGATTACAAAATCAGAAACAAAACAATAATAAATAACTTAACACACACACTTTAAATTCTATAAAATTCGTTCCACTTGTCATATTGCATGTGGTCCCCCTTGTAAAGTGCACAGGTAATGTGAAAAAAATTATAGATGAATTCCAGCGTGACGTCATTTGTTTACTTTTTAGCGGTAAGCTCCTTGGCTCTGGCTTTTGCCTGGCAGGAAAAAAGATGCTAGGATTTGGTGAAGAAAGGTCTTTTACTGTGGATTTCTTCTAACAGGGACATCGTTGGGGTTATAAACTATTATCGAGTGTAGGTTGTTGATGCCTTCTGATTTATTTGAATTCATTAAAAGTCATAAGAATGCCTTCGTTTGAAAAAATGAACTGATAATTACTTTGCTTCACCTAGCACCCCAATATTTTTCCCTGCCACGTAAATGCCAAAGCCGAAAGAGCTTACCACTGAAAATGTAAACAACGGAATTCATCTATACTCTATGGGCATAAAAATACATCCTACTATCCTGCAAAAGTTCAAGTCTTTGAAAGATTTTGTAGGTAGGTAGCTAAGTAGCTTGTTACATCATAATTTGTACTCATAAAAGAAGAGAAATTTGGAAACTATAGTAGTTAGCTATAGATAATAAAAAAGAGGAATAACAACAGAAGTCATAGGTTAGAGCTAGCCATGGGATGGGGAGCTGGACTTGGAGGCTAACATTAGCTAGCTAACAGTAGCTAAGACACCCAGTTAAATATACTTAAACTGGGAACACTTACCTAAAACTAAAGCTAGCTATTTATGCTTAGTAAAACACATATAAAGAGAAGCAATAGTAACGTAAAATTAATAGCATTACAGTTCAACAAACCAAAGTTTTCCGTTTTTTAGTCAGCCAACAGCTTTATGTAGCATTTTGAATTTTAGGACAATACATTAGTTACGCGCCAGGGCACATGAATTATGCAACAAAACGTAAACAAATATGGCTACATACGCGGTAAAATATAACTGTGGCTTTTCCTGGGAAATGCGAGTCTGCTTGCTCCACCGACATAAAAACCAAACGTCTAAAAATATTAAAGTTCTTACTATTTGTGATTTCAAATCCACTTTAAACTCTAGCCTTTGTTTTCTACTTCTAACTTTACTTTACATATAGCTCCACTTCTCACTTCACTTTTCTACTTCTTCACTTGGTCTCGTTTCTTTTTAAATATATAGCTAGCTATGCTTTTTTAAACCACTTTTTTTCCTTTTTTTCAAGGTAAAGGGATCGTTCTTCTGTGTTTTTTTTTGGTGGCCTTTATTTGCTACTTCTAAATTTACTTTACTTCTAACTCCACGTCGCTCCACTTTCACTTCCAGCTTCACTTTTCTACTTCTTCACTTGGACTTTTTTCTTTTTAAATATGCTTTTTTGAACCACTTATTTTACTTTTTTCAAGATCGTTCTTTTGTGGGTTTTTTTGGTGGCGAGAGGACACCATTTTTCGAAAGTTAGCCGTTAAATTTATTTCAGCAAATCAAATTGAGTCGTTTTCATCACGTGATGTAAACAAAGTAAACCCGCTAGCAAAATGGACATAATTTTTTCGGCGACTTCAAAGAGAATTTCGGCAACATCAAAGGAAAATGACGATATCAACTTTGCCTGTCACAGAGACACGGAACTGTCGTATTATTATAGAGATTATTATATAGACTAGTCGATAAGGCCCGTGGAAAAATCCACTTATGCAGGATAAAAATGAAAAAAAAACGTCATATGAATTTTGATGACGTCAGCAACCCATCTACAAGAAAAAAATTAGCACCTTGTTTTCACGTTGCCTCTATTGTGTAGAGCTTAAACTGCTGATCAAGAAAATATATATGATCATGTGCTTTTGATGAGCGGTTAATGAGATATAAGGGTTTTAAAATTTTGCTGACGTCAGCAATGACCCGTCAAAACCTAAAAAGGTTTTTTTAGAAATTTGTATATCTGTTACCTTTATCGTATAGATCTTGAAACGCTGATCAAGAAAACGTATAGGATCATTTACTTTTGACAAACGGTTGCAGAGATATTAGGGCACGGTAGTTCACGGGCGGACATTCAGTCTGCGCATGCGCAAACTTTGTTTACGTTATTTTCAAATTCAATATGGCCCCTGACTGCGTGAGATTTTGCTCTTTTTAACCCTGATCGATTTCGATAAATAAGCGAATTAAATGCACGCGAAAACTTGCTGACTCAAGGCCGGTTTCCAATCATTCGCTTTGGTAGCGCGACCAAGCGAATGCAGTTTCCACTTGACAACAAACATAAACAAAAATGGCTGAATATCGGAACAAACATGTCAAACACGCGATGAAGTATTTTTCTAAATTATGAATGCAGATGGCTTTTACTGGAAGGCAAATTATAATTCTTTTGCTTTTGAGAAGACGATTCAGACGAAAATATGGTAAGAAGAAGAAAGCCAGACGATTTTGGGTGCGCAAGATTTATTTGGAGAGGAAAACGAAAGGAGAATACCACCTGCTTGTAAATGACATGCGACTATTTGATAGAGAATTCTTTTTTCGCCAATTTAGAATGACACCCACCAAATTAGAAAAACTTCTTAGCTATGTTGCACCTGTTATAATGAAATCCTCGATGAGACGGGAAGCAATAACTCCAAGTGTGTTACCTTACGCTACTTAGTTACCGGAGATGCCCAAAGCACCATAGCTGATAGTTATAGAATGGGAAAAACATCAGTTTGTAGAATAATCAAAGAAACCTTAGATGCTTTATGGGACCAGCTTTTAAAAAATGGGTTTCTTAAAGCCCCGAAAACCGAAGAAGAATGGGTTGAAATAGCTGATCAGTTTGAATCCAAGTGGAACTTTGGAAATTGCCTTGGAGCCATCGACGGAAAGCATGTTGTCATGCAAGCTCCCGCACGTTCAGGATCGTACTACTATAATTACAAAAAGACTCATAGTATTGTACTTATGGGGGTAGTTAACTCGAATTATGAATTCATTCTTGTTGACATCGGTGACGCTGGAAGACAAAGCGATGGTGGCGTATTCACGGCTTGTCATATTGGCCGTGCACTAGAAGAGCAGAAACTTAATATTCCGAAGCCAAGATCGTTAAAAGGTACATCAAAGGAATTCTCATTTGTATTTGTTGGGGACGAGGCATTCCCTTTAAAGGAGTATTTGATTAAACCATACGCTCGTTCACCTATTCACATGAAAGAACAAATTGCTAATTATCGAATATAAAGGGCTCGCCGACAAGTAGAAAACGTTTTTGGGATCTGTGCATCACGATTCCGGATTTTTAGACGCCCAATTATAGCAAATGTTGAGACTGTCACTTCTGTCACTAAAGCAGTTGTGGCACTCCATAACTTTTTGATGTTTGGTAGAACTTTTGACAATGCATATTGTCCTACAGGCTATGAAGATGGTGAATGGAGAACAGAGGATATTGAGACAGAAGGTTTAGTGCCACTTTCCAATGCTGGATCGCATAATTATTCAAAAGATGCTAAACAAATCCGTGATGACTTTAGAGATTATTTTATTGGTGCAGAACAGTGGCATGGCAGTTGGACTATATTTCAAAAACAACTGATTCATTTGATCAAAATTAAGCAGATATTTTAGAATATATACCAGTTTCTTAAAAAAACGTGTAAAACTAAATCTAGGAAACTACAATGTTGAAAACTACAATGTTTGAAAAAGCTTTGAAATAACATGCCCCTTTACAGGCAAAAATATCAATCAAATAACAAATGTAAAAATAAAAGGTTTTCTTTTTTATTGCTAATACACATCTATTGTTAATCACTATGTAGTTCATTTTATGTGTAAGTACTTGAATATAGATATGAATAACAAATAAACTATTCTTCAAACTCATATTTTATGAGTAGTTGCTGAATTTCAACTTTAACAAGCCTGTTCTTTTTTGCAGGCAACGACTTCAATATAGGAATAATACTATGCGCAAATGCCACGTCAGGATCATCCAATTCAGATTTTTTTGAGGAATCTTCTCTCAATGCATTAATCAGTGCCTTGCTACTTGGCCCTGATTTTATTGGCGTTTCATCTTCAAATATATCATCAAACCCTCTTTTACGTTGATCAGAAGAGCAACTTGGAGGAGGAGTAAATTGATCGATTTTGCAAGTTTCTTGCGACTCTTGTGGTATGTTGCTAATTGTCGGTCTGTTTGCTACTGTGTCTTTTATGAAATACAGCTGATCAAATAATTTGCACTTAGGCAATGTCTCTGCAGCAGCACCTGATCTTGTCATTTTTATTCGATTCTTTAAACATTTTCCAAAATTGTCTTTCAAATTCTTCCATAGCCTCTTTAACGAGTCAACTTAAATAAAAGTTGTCAATATTTTAAAACAAGTAAATACACCTACTAAGGCTGTAAAAAAATATTACATTCCATATCCTCCATTTTAGACGTCATATTTTTTACTTTAGAAAAGTGTCTAGCTAGCTAGCTAGATGCAAATTATAAAAAAATACATGTCACTAAAAAAACACTGAAAGACCACTTACCATCTTTTTTGAATACATGAGCCAATTCAGCCCAAGCTTGCTTCTTTTTCGTTAGATCTTTATATGCTCTGCAGCGTGTGTCCCACACACACACACGTTTCCTTAATTCTTCTATGAACACTTCTTCATCCACAACACCATCATTATCTTGTCCTTTACAACTTCCAAATTCCTCAGAACTTTCAAGAACTTCCTCTTGTATATTTTGCGTACTTTGTTGTTGCGAATTATTTGGTTGTAATTGCGTCAGGAGAACTTGTTCTTGAGTAAGTTGCTGAAATTCCATCTCCTTTCTGTGTCAAAGACCCACATCTGCCATTATGATTTCAAGGTTTTGAATTCTTGATAAATAGCGGCTTCTGATTGGTTAAATTATTTTTTATTCGCTTGGTAGTTCAAAAAGTTTGAACTTCTGGCGACCATTCGCGCGACCAACAGAAGGTTGCGTAAATGTTCAAAAATAGATTTTGCGCATAATCAGATATCTATTTGCTAGAGTCGCGCGACTAAAGCGAATGAGTGGAAACCGGCCTTCAGGCTTTGATTCACAACGCGGGACACTTCTTTCAAAAAAATTTGTTGTGGTGACCAGAAACGACTGGATGAAGATTTCTTGAGCAGTTGAAATCAAGGTATCATAATACCTGGAAAATCACATCAAAGCGAAAAATGCACTATATCTTTCTCCAGCCGGTTATGCTTATTGAATGGTTTTATAGTGAAGCGGAGAGGTTAAGGAACTCAAATCCAGCTGCCTGAGTTATGGCCACTTTTTTTGTGGATGTAGTGAAACATCAAAAATGACCCTTTTTGACGCTCAAAATGGATACCATTTATCGCACTTGCAAGGTATGTAACTGTAAGTTTCTTTTGCATATATTATTTCAGTGTGCATAGGTGTAGCAACCTATTAATAGCTCAATTCCTCCTCCCCGCAGACCCCCCTTGTTGCTTTCAGCTGCAAACTTTAGAGAAAATCCAGTTGACGGTCCGACTCATTCTTGTGAGGACTTCAGGGCATAAACATGACATATTTTCATTGGTAACCCAATTAAGAATTGTTTTTTAATGCAGGTTGGCAAAAAGTTGATGTTTGCCTACAATCACCCACATAATATATTGAGACTTTTCGATTTTTGACAAAAAAAAATTCACAAACTCGCACCACAAGTCTTCTCAAACTCGACGTACTGCCTCCAGGCTCACGGAACAGGGTCTTAGGAAATTCTGAATTCAACTAGTGAAACCGAAAAGTTCACTAGAACGAAGCCTTACAGTGCTGCTATAGGCTAATTATAGCTTTTTACATGTTTAAACCGTCTCAGTTGGAAAAATGGACATTTGCGTCAACGGCCATCTCTGTTTTTTTGATAGAATTTCTAGTTTGTCTCAAAGATTATGTGGATGGTTGTAGGCTGCCCTCAAAACTGTTTGTTTTCTGTAACTTAACTGACTTTAAAGATCATTTCACCAACCTTACAAATTTTACCGAAAGTGTTATCATAATTGGTGTCGATGTTTTGCTTTTTACTTTTGATGGACTTAACTTGATACTTGACGAGCATAAACATTCAGTGCTAAATTATGTGATGCAGCTTACAGTTTACTTTGGCTCAAACGATGTATATATTAAGTAGACTTTTGAAGCATAATATATAAAAAATTCATGCCTGCAGTTTTTCAGTTGTATAACCACTTTCTGTGTGACGTAGTTGTTTTGATTTCATTTTGACAACAATGGGCTTGCGCGCACTTTTGTGTAGGTAAAAAAGCAGGACTCTATTAATTCTTCTTAAAAATTTCACTAATTTTGACCGGAAATTTCTCATTTGGATGGATTTCTTTGATTACTGTGGTCTGTTGTTTATATTTTCTGCCTACAGAAATGTGCAAAAAAAACGCAAACTTTTTAACTTTTGTAAACATTGACAAGTCATCTATAAAGTTATAGATTATATAAAAATGTTTTGATGGCTTAGTTTGAGATTTGTCTATATGTAAGGGAGCGTTCACATATTACGTAATCAAGTAGGGGAGGGGGGGGGGGCATCGAAATTGCTTACGCTTGATTATGAGGGAGGGGGGAGGGGTCAAGTGGTTTGATGACATAAGCAAATCAAAAAAAATTAACAGCATATTTTATAATGAGTGTGAAAAATATCAACCATCTAAAGCGTTTGTATTCGTCATATTCTATATCTTGCATGTAAAATATAAAAGTAAAATATAAAACTGTAAATATTCAAAACTTTTGTAGGTTCTGGTAAGACAAACAGTGTTTGTTTTCATTCATAAACTAATTCTTTACGGATTTTTTTTGTTTTGTTTTTGGGAGGGGGGAGTTTAAGTAGATGATGACGTAATTTTGGGAGGGGGGTCAACCAAATGATCACGACTGATTACATGGGGGAGAGGGGAGTAAAAAATAGGCAAAAAATTGAACGCTCCCTAATCACCACAATTTTTAGAAATAGATGTTATTGGAAATAAAATAATGTTGTTGTTGTTGCATAGATCATGTTGAAATCACAAGTTTTACTACTGTACCGTAATGCTTCGAATAAACGCCCCCTTCTATTAAACGCCCCCTCGAATAGACGCCCCTCCTTTTCAGTCATTTTTTAAATAAACGCCCCCCTCGAATAGACGCCCCTCCCTCATAAGGGGCGTTTATTCGAGGCGATAGTAAAAGTATACTTACATACTTACTTTTTTCCTAAATCTTAGGTTTAAGGTTGGAAATTTAGTTTTTCGCTTTTGAAGTTCATTCTCTAAAACATGTGAATATCTTTTATTTTCTGTTGTGAAGATATATATTATTGGTATCCTTAAAAACTGCAAAAGAGACGAAGTGTAAAAAATTTAATAAACGCCCCCCTCGAATAAACGCCCCCCAAAATGTCAAAAAATTTAATAAACGCCTCGGGCGTTTATTCGAAGCATTACGGTATATGACCGGTTAATTTTTAAGTGCTTTAGCATCCCGTCCCAATACGAGCACAGATTTATAAAATTTTAAATATATTGGTCCGTGTTGACATAAGCATTCATGTCAAGCCATATTTGTGCAACATTTAATCTGTGGTTTAGAAATGTGCTTGTGTTTTGTGATGCAGATTTTGCAACAAAAAATTATCACTCGGTTCTAGGGCGAAAACAGTAACATATACAACACAATATTGGGACCGCAAGAATACAAGAAAGCTATAGATTTTGATTTCAAAATATAAATATTTTTCTTTCCTTACAGTCACTCAGGAAAAATTCTTCTCCCAATGGTAAACTCAAAACAACAACGTTTTCGATTTTGTAAAAGTGCACCATCCTGATTCACGTTGTTTTTATAAAGAACACTTGAAGAAAGTTCTTAACTTTCTTAATTTAAAGCCTTAAAATGTTCTTAATTTTCCTTTCATTTCGCCATTATGAAGTTTAAAGGAGATTCTTGGTATTTACGAAGCCTTAAATGTTTTTAGCATGTTCTAATGTTTTGTACCTCTAACTAAAGCCATATGTTCTTATATGGTTTGTGCTTATAAAAAACGTGTCAGCAGTCTAAATGTTAGAAAATTTAGCTGCTTAATCAGGTCGGTTGGATTAGTTAACGTTTTTGTAATTTCAATTGCAAAAGCTGTATAGTATCAAATTCCAAGTAAAAATAGGGAGATTTTCAGACACATACTAAACATTTGCCTAGTCTGGTGTTCCAACTTTTAGGGTTGATTTATATATATATACTATAATTGTTAAAAAAACATATTTTTTTATCCTTGTGTTTATTCCTCTTTTCTTTTCGTGGTATTCCGATGGGATTTGTACACATTTCGGAAGGGATTTGTTGTGGGTCAGCCATTATGAATTGGGCTAGCTACTACTAATTGAGTAGTGTTACAAAAATGCCTGTAACTTTGTGTAAAAAAGTGGCCATTAGCAGAACCTTTCAGGAATGGTTGTTGATGGTTAGCTTTAACTATTTCAATTAATCTTTTGCCTGGTAAAACCGGCAGGGTTCGGATATTTCATGGCTAAATCTGAGAATTAGCTAGCTTTACTTATCGGAAGAGTAGGAACCTTTTTTAATGATTTTGTTTGGGTATTTCAAGTTATGTCAACAGTATATTCAATGTTCTTTACATTTGAATATAAAAATGTGTTATAATTGATGTTTTTCCTACAATTTCAGGGCATTTAACTCGTGGTCGATTCCCGTAGCTAGCCAAAAATATCAAAAATGTTTGTTTATCGTAAATCCACGCATGCGCAGACTGAATGTCCGCACTCGCAGTGGGTTTGAATGAACGTGAGGGTTTGAAAGTTTTTTGATGACGTCATCAACTCGTCCATTCTGAAACGGATTTTGGGACCCATGTTTGGGAAAATTACCTAAATTGGTCCCAGGTGGTCCCTAGTTACCCACGCGGTGAAAAATCATTGATGTCACCACCTCGTTTCCAAGTTATTTGGCCTCAAAGTTTTAGGTGCACTGCCATGACTTCATTAATTTAATATAGAATATTGACCTTAAAGTACTGTTATTGACGTCGCGCCGTAGCGTCATAAAATTTAACAAATAAGACATAACTTTTTCGGCTACATCAAAGGAAAATAAACACATCCACTTTGCCTGTCACAGACACACAGACACACTTAGCGTATTATTATAGAGACTAGTCGATAAAGCCCGTGGAAAAATCCACTTAGGCAAAAAAACAATGGAAAAATAGGTTGTTTCAGATGTTTTGCCGACTTCAGCAGTGCATATAGAAAAAAATTTTGCCGAAAATTAGTTCATTTGTTGCCTCTAATTGTGTAGAGCTTAAAACGCTGATCAAGAAAACGTATATGATCATGTGCTTTTGATGAGCGGTTAATATGAGATATAAGGTTTTAAAAATTTTGATGACGTCAGCAATGACCCATCAAAACTCAAAAAAATTTTTTTTGAAATTTGTATACCTGTTGCATTCATCGTATAGATATTGAAACGCTGATCAAGAAAATGTATAGGATCATGTACTTTTGACAAACGGTTGCACAGATATTAGGCTATGAAGGTTTTTTGATGACGTCATCAATCCGTCCATTCCGAAACGGATTTGAGGACCCAGGTTTGGGAAAATTACCCAAATTGTTCCTAGGTCGTCCCTAGTTACCCACGCGGTGAAAAATCATTGACGTCACCACCTCGTTTCCAAGTTATTTGGCCTCAAAGTTTTTAATGCACTGTAATGGCTTCATTAATTTAATATAAGATATTGACGTTAAACTAGTGTTATTGACGTCGCGCCGTAACGTCATAAAATTTAACAAATAAGACATGCATTTTTCGGCAACATCAAAGGAAAATAACCACATCCACTTTGCCTGTTACAAACAGACAGACACAGTCTCTGTATAAATTCCCTCAGTCTCGGTTATCCCAATTTTTTTTCTGCTTACTTTACGCTCTGGGAACGAGGTGGCTATTTTTAAGAACACTGTCCCATTCGAAAATATCATTCGAATAAAACTGCGAAGAAACGAAACAAACTAAAAAAGTTTTTGCGTTGTTCATATGAGTTGCGTAAGTTAAGTTTGTGTTAGGTAACAACAACAGCTCATGCAAAACATCACAAAGAACAACAAATGATTGGAATTATATAGCATCATCTCAAAATGAATGTCAGATAAGGTTAGTAGTTTGAATAAAGTTTGATTAGCCTTTGCACATAGGCAACGTTAGCTAAAATTTTCGACTCAAAACACAAGCCAGGAAAGATAGCTAGCTTTAGCTAGTATAGGGAGGAAATATAACCACACTTTTCCAAAAACCACGGTCAAACTCTCATAAAAAATATCATACACAATTTCACTTGTGACGTCACAACTTTTCGTCACGCTCCATTACACAAAATACCGCTGATCATCAGCAAAAATACACTGATCATCAACGCATGCGCAGTAACATCAGTGCCATCATACGCAAGTGGAGTAAAGTCCCTACCATGCGGTGTTGAGTCATAGAATTCAAGGGTAAGTCCCTATCATACAAAAATGAGTATAAAGGGGAATTCCCAACCCGCTCTGTAATCTTCGGACTTTGTTAAAATGTGTATATAAGAAAGGGATGAGTTGGTTTAAGAATGCTATCAGCAAACTATATAGCACCGTGTCGGCACCAGTGGCAGCAACTCGCGACGCTCTTGCCGATCGACTACAGAGTGTGCGGGATACCGTTACATTCTATTACAACAGGGCAAAGGAACAAATTTCGGGAGGTGCAAGGCTTCACGACGAGATTGAACAGGAGGCAAGGGAGGACCACACGGAGGACATCCAGGGGGACGATATACAGATGCTGGAAGACGGAAATAGGATCAAGACATGGAGGTTCAACAAGCATCTAAACCAACCTCTAAAGGACGCGATCATGCGAAAAATTGAAACCCACATAGAAATGCGCGTTAAGGTTGTGTACAGCTTCAGCTGTGATATTTACAAGGGTGGGGGCGATGTGTCTGATTACCACAAAACTAAGAGCTCCAGGTCACTATCAAGCATCGCCGAAATCGAAGCGTTCGTAGAAGAATGCGAGATGAAGCGCCTCGATCTGGAGGATCACGAGTTCTGGACTAGGGCTTATTTACCACCTGTTAGGACCACCGAGACCCCGGGAGCGTATGAAGGCAAAATTCTCTTCGATCACGTACAGATTAAGGTGATAAGCACGCGTGAACCCCTCTTGGGATGTGGCCCTCTCCCGGGCTGGCTGCGAAATAAGAGGTGCATCTACGCCATGGACGGGGAAAAAGAACGAACAGACAACCTATGTTTCTGGAATTGCTTGGGTGTGATGGAGAGGGCCAACGTAGCACGAGGAACAGAACGTCTAACGAAAACAGCTCTCACATTAGCTCGAAAGTACTATGGGGCCCCCAAGCTAAAGCGTAAAGATGTGCGCCCTACGAGGCTGGTGGATCTGGAGGGCGTTGCCAAACAATTCAAGATCAACATCAGAGTCTTTGAGCCCAAGGCAAACTCTGAGAAAGCACCATGGCGACTCGTCTATGGTCAAAAGCAGTACAAAAAGGGTTTGGGCACCACTATCAATCTTGGTATGCTGGACGGACACTGTTTTTACATCAAAGATTTAGATGTGCTGACCCAACACTGCCAATGCAAGGTATGCGGCCAAGTTTTTAACGAGGTTTGGAATCTCACGCGGCATAAGGGGAACGAATGCGAGGGTGTCAAGACGACGATTATCTGCAAAGGGAGGAAGGTCAAACGTATGCCGAGCAGGGCCGAGAAGGTCTTTTACGATGAGGGTTTTAGCTATGATGCATCAAAATGGATAGAATACATGTCAAAACAAACCGGAAGACATATTCATCATGCCCTATGTGGTCATGGTGGTGAACGTGTTATCCGTGATGGCAAAAAGGAGTGGAAGGTAGATGGCTATGAGACTGTCACAAAAACTGTTTACGAGTACAATGGTTGTAAGTGGCACGGATTCCCCTGTCTGTCCGAGAGAACCAAAGCAGACAAGACTCGTTACACTGTAACCCAGTCTAAGGAAAGGATGATACGGGAACAGGGGTACAACCTCGTCACAGCTTGGGAATGTGAGAAACCACCCAAAATCAAGAGGTACTTTCAGAAGGAATTCAAACCCTACCCCACTATATTGTATTTGACTTTGAAGCCCTCCTATCACCTTTAAATTACCAGCAAACCCCTGATCTAACATACCTTTCGAGACATGTTCCGATAAGTGTTGGTATTGCCGATAGTTTGAATAGCCACCCGACGTTCATCGAGCACGAAAATCCCAAGGTCTTGGTTAAACAGTTTGCGGGGGAGCTGGAAAAGAGGCATGCCCTGATTGTGAAGGAGGTCGAGAGAATGTACCCGAAGCCTGACGACTTTGACATGCTCTCCAAAAAGAACCAGGAGTTGTGGAACGAGTGGGTAGGCCAAGTATCTGTAATAGGGTTTAATTCTGGCAAGTACGACATCAACCTGATCCAGCGGTATTTTGTCGAAGAGATCGCGCAAGGCGATAAGATCAAGGTGGCGAAAAAAGATAACGACTACATGTTCCTCACCACCTCGAGGTTTAAATTTCTCGACATCAAAAATTTCCTTGCTCCTGGTCTAAGCTATGACGGTTGGTGCAAGTCGTTGGAATGTAAGCTGCAAAAGCTTGTGTTTCCGTATGAATGGTTGACGAGCCACGACAAGTTGAACCAAGTTGGGCCTGTGGCTCACGAGGACTTTTATAGCCGTCTAAGTGGGAGAAACACACTATCTGGCGAGGAGTACGAGACATTCCGCGCTGAGTTTTACAGGCGAGGCTGTGTCACCATGATGGACTGGCTGCGCGAGTACAACCTAGCCGATGTGGAACCATTCATTGAAGCCGTGGACAGGACGAGGTTGCAGTATTATGGGGATGAAATCTATATTTTGAAGGACGCGGTAAGTATCCCGGGTGTATCAATGCGCTACGTTCTGAACAAGTCCCTACGGTTGAACCCCAAGCTAGAGCTATACGCTCCGGGAGACCCATGCAGGCATAAGTGCGAGGACTCTTGCCACGCCAAGAGTTGTAAGAGTTGTAAACAGGTACAGAAAGCATGTGAAAAATGCACGAGGAATGAGGCCTACGACCTTTTGCGGACGGGGATGGTGGGTGGCCCCGCGATCGTATTCAATAGATACCACGAACGAGACGTGACGGGTATCCGATCTCACGTGTACGGCGAACCCCACAAGTGTAGGACCATTCTAGGGTACGACGCAAACATGCTCTACCCGAGTACCTTGATGCAAGACTTTCCTTGTGGGAAGGAACAGTTGATCAAGGTGGCCACACCGGCATCAGCACATAACTTAGAGCTACTGGCGCGAGGTGTGGTGGATGGATCGTTGTTTGGGTTTGCCCAGGTTGATATCGAGGTAGCTGAGTATCTGCGCGAAAAGTTTAGTGAAATGTCTCCACTGTTTGTGGTGAAAGAAATACCTGATGATCAAATCCCCGAGCATATGCACGAATACTTAAAAACTACGGGCCGCAAGCGTGTTCCGGGTACACGTAAGCTTTTGGGGTTGCTAAGGGCTGAAAAGATCTTACTGTATACCCCTGTGCTAAAATGGTACCTTGGCCATGGGCTGAAAGTGACTGCCTTTTACCAGTTTCTCAAGTATGTTAGAGGTAGGCCCTTTGAATGGTTCCCGGAAGAGATTGCCGATGCCAGACGACAGGCTGATAAAGACCCCGATAAACGTATTGCGGGAGATACGGCAAAGTTGAAAGGCAACTCGTTCTACGGCAAAATGATTGAAGATTTGGCGAGGCACGCAAATACTACGTTTACGAGGGATGAAAAGAAGGTTGATGCAGCCCTGCGAAGCCCGTACCTAGAGGACCTTGAAGAGATTGGAAATGCTTACGAGCTGAGAAGGGGCAAACACAAATGTAGTATCGATAGAGCCTACCAGTGTGGTATTGCAGTGTACCAACTAGCCAAGCTTCGGATGATGGAATTTTACTACGATTTTCTGGACAAGTATGTGGATCGTCGAGACTTTGAGTACATCTACATGGACACTGACAGTGCGTATTTTGCCATCTCTGGAGAAGAGTTGAGAGATGTCGTTCGCCCCGAACTGCTTGACACTTACAACAAGGACGTGAAATAATTGGCTCGTCACCGATAAGTACTCAAGTCGGACGGGAGGGTTATTCAAAGCGGAATTCATTGGGTTTCGGATGATTGCCCAGACAGCCAAGTGTTATTTCGTTGAGGGTAAAGAGGGTACGAAATTTTCATGCAAGGGCATGTCAAAGAGGCAAAATGCCGTGACTTGGGGTAGATACCTGAGTGCGCTGGGGGGTGGTATGGACAGGGCTAAAAACGTAGGCTTTAGGGTACATGAGCAGGATATGATTACGTATGAACAAAACAAGCTTGGGCTCTCTGCGTTTTACGACAAAAGAATTGTACATGACGACGGGATACATACCTCCCCGCTTGTGGTTTAAGCATTTTTGAATGACGAGGTTTTCTAAAAGCTGTCCAAAGTTTTGTAAAGGTAGTACTTTACAAAACAAGAACAATATGGAGGGGACCAGGAAATGCACGAACTGTAAGCAAACCCTACCACTATACAACTTCAAGGTGATCCAACGTAACGGACAACGAACGAGGCTATGCATCAAATGCTGGAACGTAGCCAAGGCGTTACAGAAACGTACAAAGTGCCCGCATGGTAAGCAAGGGCGACACTGCCCCATATGCGATCGCCCCGGGTATCAGTATAACTTAATTCTGGCTAGGATTCATAGAGCCCTAAATTATGATACAGAGATTGCCTCCACAGAATATCTGGGATGTGATATTATAACATTCATGAAGCACATCCAGGCCCAATTTAAAGGCGGGATGAAATGGGGAAACCGAAGGCAGTGGCAGTTCGATCACAAGGTGTCACTAAAATACAGGGAGAATGGAGAATATCCTAGCGAGGGGGTGCAAATTGCAAGACTGCACTACACCAACATGCAGCCCATGTGGGTTTCAGATAACCAAACGAAAGGTCATCGATATATCTCCGAGTAGAATGTAGTCTAGCGCGGTTGATCAAACACACTTGCTATAAATGGAAGTGTGTTTGTATATTGTGGTAATTCTACCCTATGTAATAATACTACTATTCTATCTAAAATTTCAACATCTAATAAAGAGAATGTCAGAACTTGCACAAGTATTCGGCACAGCCTCTACAGAATATGAACATGTTGAAAAGCCTATCGATAAACGTTAGGTCCTGAAGGAACCCCTGCGTAAAGGCAAGGGATATCTTCTACCTAAAAAATGCACAGAAGGGTTTGTTGACAAGGCCCCAGGCCATTGATAAGGTACATACTGAGTACCTTCAACGAGAACTCCAGGAAAAGGGTGAGAAGACGGCCAGGGCACTGTCTACCCACGTGATCAGTTTTATATGCTAGCATGATTGGAAATATCGTGGACATTGACTCTGTCGACGAATTGCGCAGGGATATTGAAGAGGATCCTATTATCCGAGACTCTATGACAGATCTCGGTATCCTTGTGTACTGCACCATTGGGAGGTGTTTAGCGCCACTCCTGGTGGCAGGACATACCGCAAGACATATGGTTAAAAAAAGGAAGAGGCGGAGGCTAAGGAAGAGCCTCGGACGGTATAATATAAAATGAGTGAAGAAGAACAAAAACAAGAAGAGAGGGTCATTACAAAACCAGTAAAGCATCCGGGGCGTGTGGCCCAGGGACACAAGTTGGCCGCACTCATGAAGAAGAGAAAGGAAGAAATGAAGCAACAAGAGGGTACAGTAGAACCCACAGTCAAAAACTCTTCTGGGGCAAGTTCCGTACAGTCTAATGTACAATGGACAATGTATACCTTTATGGTATACATTGTGACACAAGAGGGACACAAGTTGGCCGCACTCATGAAGAAGAGGAAGGAAGAAATGAAGCAACAAGAGGGTACAGTAGAACCCACAGTCAAAAACTCTTCTGGGGCAAGTTCCGTACAGTCTAATGTACAATGGACAATGTATACCTTTATGGTGTAGGGACTTTAGCCGTGCTTGCCGTAGGGGTTGGCGTCTGGTACAAATTTGGCAGAGGCAAAAATGATGAAGAAACTCACAAACCAACCCCCGAACCTCAAAAGGGCAAAGCCCATCCAGAATTCTTTAAAATGCTCTAATAATAAATGACCACAAGCAACGTAACCCCGAAGGAAAAGGAGATTTTGGATATGTTGTACGAGACAGTCGTAGACCTTAGCCTCACGTTCGCCTATGCTATGGCAGGTAAGAAATTCTTAGGCATAACAAGACCATCTACAAAAATGGATACCAATGACGTCCTCAAGATGGTGGCGTACTTTTCCGCGGGCCGGGCAAGTCGCGAAATGGCTGACTAGAAATATGGAAGGAACCAAGAGTTGCCAGAGATGCAAACACTATCTTTTTCCGGACAATTTCAAGATCAAAGGAAATGGTCAACTAACGAGGACATGCATCCCTTGCCTGGATAAAAAGAAAGTGCCAAAGGAGCGTACGTGCCGCTCCGGCAACCAGCCCCTGCATGAGCTCATGGTTATCTGTAGGGGTCATATCGAGGCCCAGTTTTCCGAAGATATGACATGGGAAGACTACGAGTATTTGCACATTCATCACAAGGTGCCATTCAAGTATGAGGAAACTGGCAGGTCCCCAACGCTTGCTGACGTTGTCAAGGCATTACACAAGGCGAGTACCTGGATAGTAAATGGAGGCCAAATGCTGTTCGAAGTGCAAACACGCTTTAACTCTAGACAGGTTCAAGATTAGGGGAAATAGTCGAACGAAAAGCTGCATAGGTTGCCTGGCTAAAGCTAAGGGGAAGCGGCGTACCAAATGCAAGGACCATGTTATCGAACACGAGGTAGATCCTCTTGCCATTGATGTGGAAATTAGGGGGCTTGAACAGGATAACGATTATCTGCTTTTGTAAACCCTGTTGACATACGACATTATGCACCAGTGCGCTGAACTCATCGGAGCACCCCCCCCCCCCCCCCCCCCCCGAGGACCAGGAAAAGGCACTGCTCGTCAAGAGGTACCGCAAGGTACTGCAATGTCTACAAGGAAAAATAACATATCCTCCGATACCCCTCGAATACCAGACTCGAAATATCAAATCTTGCCCTACCTGCCGGGGTGGTTCCTTGGTGAACAATCACGGTGGTGTGTTGATTTGTTCGACATGTGCCGCGACATACCCTAAAATTCACGATCGGAAGTGGTCCTATTAATAAATGTTAGACGTTGTGAAGGAACCGCATACGGCAATCTTTACAGGTCCGACAAGCTGTGGGAAAACGCAACGTGCTTTGGACCTACTTGAAAACGAATATAAAAAACACTATCACAACATAGTTATATTATGCCCTACTATACGGTGGAATACCACCTACCTTGAGAGATCCTCACTCTTCAAGGACGACTACGTGTTTCTGATAGACCCCAAAGATCAACTATTTGAATGGATAAAAAAATTGTCCTCGCTGCTGGCATCTGAAGAGAGTTTGTTCATCGTCGACGATATGATATCTGATGAGAGCCTCGACAAGCGGAGACAATCCCTACTTGAATTGGCTATTTCAGGTAGGCACAGAAAGCATAGTTTGTGGCTCTTAACGCAGTCTTATACAGCTCTCCCCAAAAACTTGAGGAAGCAAAAGAAAGCCCTGTTTTTGTGGTATCCCCATGAAAGATCGGACATGAAAATGATAGACGAAGAGACGAACATGATATCTGATTGGGATGATATAAAGGCTGAGTTGAAAAAATCCAAACATGCATGCCTGTATGTGAGATTGGAGCACCCTAAGACTTGGAAGATTCTCGAATGACCACGGTGAAATCTTCTGGCTTACATTGCTATATTAGAAAAGATGTCGTCGCAACTTACATTTAACGCGGGAGCTATCGAGACCCTGTCTGGCAACCAGGATCAACCTATGTTTAAACGTGCTGACCTGGGGAAGTTTTTAGATATTGATGATATAAAGGCAACATATAGAGACGTGAATACAATACCTCGCCGTGATATTATGGGGGATGCGGCGGCCGCATCCCTCAAAGAAGGTCAAAATGGACATGATGCCTTCGTGACATTAGACGATGCCCTGGAGATTATAAGGCGTTCACGAAAACCCAAGGCTGCGGGGCTAATCAAGTGGCTCGCCAGGGCAGGCGTCCAGAAACTACAAGATGTACTTAAGGAGCATCGCCAAGCCCTAAAGGATAGGGACGCGACCATGGCGGTGCTGGCGGGTGATCTAGAGGATAGGGATGATGAAATTGTCTTTCTTGGGGATGAGCTGGAGGACAGAGATCGACAACTTACAGTGCTCAAAGAACGGTATGTACCACATGCTCAAGATCCTGGAAAGGACAACATGATCATGATATACCGAAAACATACCACGCAGGACGATGACGAGTATCATCATCTTCCATACTATTGAAAGACGTATTCTCCCCAACAAAAGGAGATGATTCAAAGACAACTACCTTAATGCGGAGGAGATTGTCGTCATCGAGAACCCCAACGGTATACACTCCTTTAATCGGTTTGAGGAGGATGGGCATGTGGAGCGTTACGGAAACCATTTCGGTCTTATTGACCTTACTCGGGATGACCTGTATGACCTAGGTGTTCCGGCACCGGAGGACTAGGCAGACGCTAATTTTTACTACCCGCAGGGGTAGTAAAAATTATCACTTTGGAAAATATACATTTTTGACCCCCCCTGGGTGTATGTTAAAAGCCAGTGAAATATCAAAATATGGAAGAATATATACAAAGGAATCAATTTACAATCAACTACGATATCCAGGTACCCGTACTACACTGTTGTATCAAGGCAGGGTCGGTGACTGGATATTGCCCAACCTGCTTAGACAATTTTAGGTATCGGGGCGGGATATACTACGAGGGGTTTGAACACCCTACTGATGACGACCTTTTACACAGGCTAGCGTCGGGCGAAAAAGCATGGGGTACATTTGTAAGAAGCGAGATCGACGAGGATTTAGAGGATGATATTGAACTTCTAGGGCTGCATATTGTTCAAAAGGATAGGAACAACTATGGGGCACTCTGCTACCAGATCGTCAAGGATAAGGATTTGAAGCTATCGGATTTGGCTGATATGTCAACAATAGGCAATATGCTCAACTTTCCTATACCGGATAGACGTCTAGTCGATATTGATTTGGAAAATGAACCTAATGTCATCAAAGGCATCGTCTATGGGTACCCGTTCTACACCCAGCATCCTTTGGACTATGTAAGAGATCCGAATGAAGATGATGACGGGGATGACGAAATAGATCTGGGTGACCTAGATGAACTGGTGAAAGCATTTTACCATTCCTTGATAAAACCTGGAGGTACCTGAGCGTCCTCTGGTACCCGCATGAGTTCCTCCGAAACAAAGCTTCTTTCAGGACCATCCTTTAAATAGTACACAAGACGACTACCTGATACTATACGATCCAACCTGTAAGTATGTTTGCTGTAAAAGGCGTCAGTGGCGCGTCTTTTAGAGTCAGCATGCTCCTCTCCTGGTTGTAGAAGATAGAGGTAGAGACCATCCCCAGGTAAGAGTCTCTCCTCGGGATATTGCTGACTTTTCGCGAGTGGGACATTTTCGAGCTTAATCGCCTTGTTAGGCTTTATGCCGATCATGGCAGTCTTGGTATTATTGAGACTTTTTACTATAGTGTACAGGTGCTTGACCCAAATGCTTGACGTCTCCCCAGAGACCAGCTCTTGTGCATCTTGGGGTTTAAAGAGTCTTTCCGCGAGTACCTTGTTGTACGACTCTACAAAGGCCGTAAATGTATGGTGATATTTGGTGGTAGCCCGCTTAATCTCGACACCCTTGCCTTCCAGTAGCTTCGTTACATCTGATTTGAACTCACTACCGTTATCACACTGAAAAATCTTAAGGTATCGTAAAGGTCCTTCCCTTGCATTCCTTGCACTGGGCCCTCGTCTTTTCATGGGGGCAAATCTGACTTCCCTTGCAGTCCTTACAATAGGCTCTCCTTTTTTCATGGGGGAAAATCTGACTTCCCTTGCAGTCCTTACAATAGGCTCTCCTTTTTTCATGCTGGCAAACCTGACTCCCCTTGCATTCTTTGCAGCGATACTTCAATTTCCCATGAGGGCAAACCTGACTCCCCTTGCATTCTTTGCAGCAAGCTCTCCTCCTTTCATGCTGGCAGATTTGACTACCTTTGCATTCTTTACAGGTGGATCTCACCCTTTGATGGGGGCATATTTGACTTCCCCCACATTCCTTACATTGAGACCTCATCCTTTGATGTTTGCAAATCTGACTGCCCTTACAGTCTATGCAATAGGCCCTCTGTCTCTCATGCTCGCAAATCTGACTGCCCTTACATTCTATGCAATAGGCCCTCACTTTTTGATGGGGGCAAATTTCACTTCCCCCACACTCCTTACAGGTGGATCTCCGCCTACCATGGGGGCACTTGTTTTTGGCACGCCGCTGTTTCTTTTTATCCAGGCATTTGATACAACCTTTTTGTCGTTTGACCATTTTTCAACACCCTAAATGCATCCAAGGCCAACACGTTTTTACAATTTGGGCAGCCCCTTTTTTCTTCCATATTGATTCGTATTTGTCCTCAGGGAACAAATACGAGTTGTGGTCTACTAGTACACCACGGAATGAAACCTACCGTCTAGGATGTCTAGCTGAGCATCTTGAAGCAGGTACACATAGCAGCGGATGTCCACGGTTCCGTCGGCCTTCTTGGTCATATGGAGGGTAATGCCGTCACTAAGACGTTACAGGGGCCTTCCGGAACCATGTAGGGTATGATCAGGAGATGCTCGGAAATCGAGGAAGAGGGCGTACCGTTCATTGAAGAATTGGCCAATGGTCACATTCGAGTCATGGCTACCGAAAAGGTTCACGACTTGTTCGAGGTGGTCTTTAGGGAGCATCGCATGAGAGTACAACTCATTAGGCTCCCCTTCCACGGTGACGCTTATCTTCTCAATCTTGGGATTGTAAAAGACTTCATTGACGCCGGCATAGGGCTTCACTTTTCCAGGGTCCACAAACAGTAGCAAGACACCCTTCAAGGACTTTTCAGGAGTGTCTAATTGAAGGTTGTAACTGGTATCAGCTTTTTTCATAGTCACCACCTTACTCCGGAGTATTCTCTCGTAGGGTAACGCTAGTATTGCGTACCTTGACATCATGGCACTCGCCAGGCCCTCGTGGGTGCTCTTGTCGAATTCTAGCTTGATATTCGTGACTTTGTAGGCAGCATCAGCTGCCTTGACCGTGGTGGACCCAACGGCAGCCGTGCCCCCATCCTTGATCACGTTGCTGTACGACGTGAAATGCAGGACAAACTGTAGCCTGTCATACAGCCCGGACTGGTAAAAAGGGAGATCATTTGTCAGTTCAAACATCTTGCCAAGGGGTATACAAAATGTATTCCCATACGCCGCAGCTATGGCTTTTTCCTCATCTGTCCCTACATACTCGGTAGCCTTTACCTGCAGCGCCCTGACGGTACCGTCATTTGGATTTATTCCTTCTAAGATGAGGTTGTTTTCCCGATCGAATTTGGGCAGCCACAAGTCTCTGTAGACCGCGAGCGTGTTGTAGTCGCTTATATTTTGAATTTCATTACCATTCAAGGTGATACGTAAATCTCGCACTATACTTTTCCCTATGTTGCTGACAAGGGTGCGTTTCGTGTTTGTCCCCGTCAACGTCAGGTCAAATAGGAGCTTGAGACTCCCCGGAAATATGACGTCATTCTGGGACATGTTTGGAATATCCACGTACAAGTCTTCATTTTGATTGATCGTGCTTGGTATGTGGCTTATCTGAACCCGTTGTTTCCGCCATTTGATACCAAAAAGTTGCTTCGTCTCTGCGTAGGGGTCTAAGGTCGTTCCGTATTGACTCATTTTATTATAGGGAATTTTTTTTTAAATAAAGATGCCAACTAATCCAGTATTTGTACCTGATATTGATATTGATGATGAGGAGGAGGAGGGCCATCCAGATGATAAAACTGGGGATGGTTCAACGCCAAAACATCCAACAACGCCAGGGCCTTCAACAGAACAACGGCAGGGAGGCAAACTTTCAGAACAGGGGCAAATAATACTAAAATCAAAGATCAACAGCCTTTACACACATCTTGAGGAGAAGCTGGGGCTACCTAATGCGAGATATTACGATGCCTTCAGGCTGGATAAAGGGAATCAACTTATTGTTAAAGAGATAGTGAAAGGGAAAAAAACCTTCAACGAAATAGTGATTACGAATCAAGATGGTACCTTAAAAACCGTTGGCCAGATACAAACGTTGTTAGGTAGTAATCGTCTGCAGGCCCTAGGTTTTGTCGACTATATTACGCCCAACAGAGGTGGTAAATTCAGGGCCCAGAACCTCTTGAAAAAGTATAGTAAAATAGAGAAGGAGGTTGAGGAGAAGGGTGAAAATATTGAGATGGATTCGTTAGAGGAGATCGATGAATTCGTAGATGCCACGGAGAGCCTTATACAAGACACTTCGTTTGCCGGGCCTGATGAAGGTGGCATCACCGAGCGTGAAAGAAGGGGGCTTGACCTCGAACTTCGGACATTAAGGGGTAACTTGAAAAGTTTAAAAAACAAGATGATTCTATACGATAGTGAGCTTGATAGAGCGGAGGGCAAGGTGAAAGAGCTTGAGAAGCAGAAGGCCGGGGCGGGCGAAGGACAAAGGGCTAATCTTGAAAGGGAAATAGAAAAGGTGAGGAAAGAGAATAAAGATCTGAACGATAAAAAAAGGCTATAGGGGAAGCACACGGGCTACTCTCCACTGACATAGACCCCCAGCTGAGACACATCAAGGACACGCTGTTGAAAATTGCCGCAGATAACACATCCCTGCTTGAAAAGCTTAAAATCCTCTTCAAGGAGCAGGGTATAACTATAGCGAGTATCGTATCGGCTGTTGGTCTACTGATAAGCACCATTGTACTCGCCGTTACGGGGGGAGGTGCCGCGACAGGTGCAGGAGGAAGTGCCGCGGCGGGTGCGGGAAAAGGATTTGTGGAGAAACAGCTTGAAAGGCTTGGAAATTTCCTAAAATACCTAGCAGGTAAGGCAGGTGTTGCATTGCCCGGCATCATTGGTACGGTTGTATCATTCTTTTTGAGGGTGGCGGCAACCATTGTCGAACATGCAGCGAAACATCTGTACATGGCAATCGCGGCCGCCGCCGGGTTTGTTGTGGTATATGTTGGAAAGGTGTAATATGAACTATTTTTTAAGCCAGATGTAGGCAATGATGAGGCCTACCCCTGTCGTGATCAACGCGGCCTTGTTAGCCTCGTGTTGGTTTTGTGGGGGTTGTTCGGGAGGATGTATAGGGGGTATGGTATGCACGGGAGGTGCATATGGCATAGCCTGTATAGTATGATCGGGAGTATGTATAGAAGGCGTAGGTGGTATGGTATGTATAGGAGGCGTAGGTGGTATGGTATGTTTTGTGGGTGTGGTATGTATAGGTGGCGTAGGGGGCGTAGTATATATAGGTGGTGTAGTATGCTTAGGAGGTGCTTTGATAACCCTCACAATAGGCTTGTTATTCACATCAACCTGGACCCCCACATATGAATATGTAGCGAAACATCTGTACATGGCAATCGCGGCCGCCGCCGGGTTTGTTGTGGTATATGTTGGAAAGGTGTAATATGAACTATTTTTTAAGCCAGATGTAGGCAATGATGAGGCCTACCCCTGTCGTGATCAATGCGGCCTTGTTAGCCTCGTGTTGGTTTTGTGGGGGTTGTTCGGGAGGATGTATAGGGGGTATGGTATGCACGGGAGGTGTATATGGCATAGCCTGTATAGTATGATCGGGAGTATGTATAGGAGGCGTAGGTGGTATGGTATGTATAGGAGGCGTAGGTGGTATGGTATGTTTTGTGGGTGTGGTATGTATAGGTGGCGTAGGGGGCGTAGTATGTATAGGTGGTGTAGTATGCTTAGGAGGTGCTTTGATAACCCTCACAATAGGCTTGTTATTCACATCAACCTGGACCCCCACATTTACATTGGCAGGTGCGATCAGGATGTTATTGTTATAGCCCTCAATTTTTCCAATCCGCAGGTTCATGTCTGAGGGCAACATGTACACGCTGGGCATGACGGCGAAATTCACTGGTGTCCGGGCATATTGGAGTACTTTTTGGAATGATGTGATGTCATGCCCCACATTTTCCTGACGTTGTACCATGGCTTCAAATATTTGCAACAAGATTTGCCTTGCTGTGTAGTTGTCCGCACCAGAACCGAGTAGGGATGCTTTGGCCCCTGCCTGCGAGTCAAGTAACAAGACCACGTAGACGCGAATACTCTCACTTAGCTTGGTCAGGCCTTCCGATGTCAAGCCCTGACTTGTGGGGATGATGAATTTGGCCCAATCACCGTCAACTTGGGGCCACCATCTACCATTGGTCAATGACGACATGACAGCCTTGAATTTCACCTACATATTGAACCTTTCAGGGACATGCCCTAACATATAGGCCTTCTACTCAAGAGCTTTGCTGCACATGTCCTGTGTCTTGAAACGGTCCGGCACGTACACGAACGCCCGAGAATACTTTTCGACAGCCTCGTTGCACATGCCTTGGGTCTTGAATTGGTCCGGCACATATTTGAGTGCAGGGGGATACTTTTCAACAACTTTGTTACACATGTCTTGCGTCTTGAATTGATCCGGTATATATTTGAGCACCGGCTCGTACTTTTCAACGGCCTTGTTGCACATGTCTCGCGTCTTGGACCGGTCCGGCTGTGTGCTTTTATACGCTCTGAAAACAAATGCGTATTGTAAATATCTTTTCCCAGGGCTTATTTTTTTCGCAATCTAATAGTAGCTAGGACCGCGCATATGTCAAAAAGTAAAAAAGAAGCTCTGGGGACGAGATTGCATTCTACTCGAGGAACCTTTTTTAAGATCTTATTTAAACTGTCTATTGGAGCAGACAAAAGTTCTCTCTATATTTGTCATGGAGTAGGATGTAAATATTTCGCTTGCGAACATAGGGACCTCCTGTTCCCGCTCCGCAACCCTTTATATATTGATTGATTATAGAGACTAGTCGATAAGGCCCGTGGAGAAATCCACTTAGGCAGAAGGACAATGGAAAAATAGGTTCTTTTAGATGTTTTTCTGACGTCAGCAGTGCATATACAAAAAAAATGTTCTTAAAATCGTACACAAAATGTCAAATATCAAATCGCATTAAATCCTCCACACAAATCATACACAAAATAAAAAAGAACAGCTTGCAAGGTGTAAAATCTAGTTGATAAAAAGTTACAACAACGACACTCACAACATCGACACTCACAACACCAAACTCACAAAACCGATAGTAAGAACACCAACAGTTACAACACCAACAGTCACAACACGGATAATAACAATGTCAGAAATAACGCATCTCAAAGATGTACATCTTATAAGTGATTATGTTGAAAACCCTCAGTATTTTATTCTGAAATGTCAAAAAGGAGGCCTCCAAGAGTTAGCACAAATCAACAAAAATAAGTTTTTTACACATTTTAAATATTGTCTTTCCCTTAAAAGCTTATACAAAAATATGAAAAAGCCATAGTTTGGGAAACATCAAATTTAAATCTAGAAAAATCAGTCATTTCGGTTGCATACCATCCTCTCCCACAAAAATTTACACAAAATGTAAAAATCAACCAGTTAAGAACACAAAAATTTTCTTTTTTAGTTCCGTACTGTTCCCAACAATTTTAAACCTAAATGTCAAAAAATCAATGAGCAAAGAATAAACTTGAATCAACAAAGATCATTATGTGTAGAGCTTGAAACACTAATCAAAATAATGTGTAGAATCATGTACAACACCAACAATAATAATAAAGTCAGAAATAACACATCTCAAATATTTACTTCGTTGAAAACCTTTAATATTTCAATCAGAAGTGTCAAAAAACATCAAATTTATATCTGGAAAATCATTTATTCGATTACATACTATCCTGTTCCCCAAAAATATACACAAATTGTCAACCTCGATCCCAGGACATGTTGTCTCTTTTTGCATATCGGACGGCGAGACGAACATGGCCCTGGTGGAGGCTGGTCAAAAATCTTTGATTTTCGCAGATTTTTAATTAATGCACTCGTGTCTCGTTTATCCGGAATTTTTTACTTCCTAGTCCTTGGCAAGCGAGATTCAATTTAATTATCAGGGTCTGGATTTTATCGTGATCGTTAAAAATGGAACTTTTTAGTGAAGACTGCACTGTGAAGACTAAGTAGTTGTGGAGGTGGCTCTAAAGTACATATTGTTGTTTTAAAGCAAGTATATGTTTTTGAATATTGCCTGAAAACAACGCAAATCATATATTTTGTTGCTTTGTTAAAGGCAGTTTTGCCTATGTATTTGTAAAATTAATTATTTTTCATTTACTTGCTGATCTCTTCCCAGTTAAAAATAAAAAGAATATTGTTTTGGCCATCACCTCTAAGCTTCCTTTGTAAATGATCAGGTAAAATAATTAATGTTAATCTGCTGCTGTATTAAACTTGGAACAGGGGGAATTTGGAGCAGATGAGAGCTTGTTTGGAAGTAGTGATGCAGTGGGAAGGAAAACAACGGAAATGTTAAGATTTTATTTGACCAATTAACTCCGTTAACTGGGATAGATCACGTTAAGTTGAAAACAGAGGTGATGCGTTCTGGAACTTCATAGAGAATTGCAGCTCATCCGCGTGTTCTCCCCGGAGAATGGGAGCTACAGAAATCAAGTCGTTAATAACACTAAGATGGATGAGCGTATTTTACATGGACACGCCTGTTACATTGGACACATGCTTGACAAAACTTAGACTCTAAATAATGAATTTTGATGCATCATACAAAAAAGGTATATACAAATCGCATTTATATAATGGTAAAACTTCGATCTTATTTCCCCCAGGTTGCAGCTATTCGAAATTTACGTATTTCCAATCCTTCCAATATTGACGTATACAAACACGGTAAAGCTGCATCTCACAAGAACACAGTTGTCCAAAATGAGATCATTGGAACAATGTGTATATAGAGCAGATTATCAAACAAAAACCGCCATCCACCGAAAACATGAAAACAATCATTTTTGTACGAAAGATAGTGACGTTTGTCCAAACATGGTTGTTGTGAGACGCGTCCTCTCCAGCGTTACAAATCTGCTCCGCTTGGACGTTAGGTTACTTTGCAAATACAACAGTTATTTCCAGGAGTGACACAATGAATACATGGAATAATCTTGACTTTGGACAAACGTTTTTATATATGAAAGCAAAATTTTATAATGATGTTCCTATCAAGGTTATTTCACATTTTCAGTTTTATAGTTTCAATTTTCTGTGCTGTCCATTTAGTTCTTTTTAGTTTTTCTACAACTTTTTCAACTTTTGTCTTTGTGTCTAATTTTTGTTTTCATGCATGTATACACACTTAAAGAGAACACATTGATAGCAGTAATTTTTGTAAAATAACTGAATTGTATATACACAGTATCTCTTAGAATTTCAACTAATAATAATAATTGCTTTCTAGATTTTATTATTTTCCTTTTAAATATTTTGATTTCCTTGTGTATGCCACGTTTGACAAACACATTTTGTCGTAACTGAATTTTATTCTGTATTCAGAAACTGGAGCAACTATAGAATACCCCCCGTAAAAAATTTAAAACTGCGTAACTCAGCAACGCAGCTACTCAGCAATACAGTAATGTAGATACTCAGCAACGCAGCTACTCAGAAAAATAATTGAAAATGGTTTTAGATAGTTAAGAGGGATCTGAGCAAACGTTTCGTTTTTAGAATTAAACCAGTTTAAAAAAACATTATATAACATTATATATATAAATGTTTTCTAATAACTAAAAATATTAAATGAATAAGGAAACTATTTAAAGAACGAAAAATTTGTCATTACGAATGTATACACTATATGACTATAGAATCATGAAAGCGACGTCGTTATATTGCGAAATGTTTAGTGTAACAAACCAACTTGGTATGTTTGTTGATATTTTACTTTAGTTTAACTATCCAACTGTGTTTTAATAATCTAGAAATAGTGAGCTTTGCGTAGCTGCGTTGCTGCTGCTAAATTTGTTAGTTTATGTTTTTTTATTATTGCGTTGCAGAGTTTTATAGTCTTAATTTTTTTACAGGGGTTATTCTATAGTTTAGCCCAGAAACTGAATTCTCAACAAATGTGATACAAGACTGACATATAACAGTTAGAAGAGGATCCAGTTCTGTCGTCTTTAACCCACCTTTCATTGGCAAGGCATTACCAAGGTGTTCTATTCACCGTATGAACTTTTGTACTAACTTTCTAATAAGTGGCGTTCGATAAGCGGTCGCACCAGTGTTTTTTACACTGCCCTAGTATAGCTTTATGTTTTTATTTTAAAACCCCTTACTTTCTTAGAAGTAACACTAACAGAATTTTTGCAACATGTAAAATCTGTGAAATTAGCATGGCAAATTCATGCAATCCTTCATCTGTATTTTTGTTTATGTATTTACGCTTACTTTGTATTCTAATAATAATAATAATAATAATAATATTATTCTGAATAAAAAATATTAAATATTATTCTGATGTTTAGTAGTAGCTAAAAATAATAAATAACTAGTAGCTATCTGTAGCTATAGCTACCTATCTTTTTACACTTGTTGTTTTAGCTAGCTGACCAACAATGTCTTTGTCAGTTGCTAATATTAATCCGAGCATAAGCAGCATGCAGCTAACCACAAGTACATCTGCGTTAAGAGTTAACTAGCTAGTTAAACCTAAAAAAGCCATAAAAATCTGCCAAAATGTGTTCTCCAAATATTTTTCTCTTGTGCAAAACATATATGCACAGTGTCGGCCAACTTTTTGATTTACAGTTAATTTTAAGCGTATATATTTCACGGACCGAGTGACGTATTATCTTACGCATAATTAGATGAAAAGTCTCGACCAATCACGGCTCGGAATAAAACCAGCCTCCTCTCCAGGGCCTTTTTCGTCAGACCTATCAATAAGCGCAGCGCCGATGAGAGACAAAAAGCCCTGGGAACGAGGTTGACAAATTGTAAAAATTAACAGGTTAAGAACACAAAAAATTTTTCCTTAGTATGATGATCTGTAGTGACCTTTACCAACCATTTTAAACGTGAATGTCAAAAATGAATATGGAGTAAATTTGAATCAACAAAGATATTATTTTTGGAAAACAGAGTGTATATATATACGGTCCGTCTTCACAAAAGTTAACACAAAATGTAAAACAGATCGGTTTTTGAGGAGCACATCCAAATCAACAAAAATCAGTTCATTTAGCATGTTCTATATTGCCATTGCCCATAAATCTTCCACAAAAAGGTTGTGAAACACATCAAATTATAGAAAAATCAGCCATTTCATAACATATAAAAAACAAAAAAGTTTTAGTCAGAACAATTAGTAATTTTTTCATCATCACCAAACACAGTTATTACCACAATTTTAAAATTCTTAACAAAAACGTGAAACCATGGAATTTTCTTCCAGCAAAAATGACATCACATATAGTTTAGTTCTTCCCAACAAAAGTTAGCTTACACAACAGCCTTCAGTGGAGGCCAATTCCACAAAATTTGTTCTTTCAGTATATTGCATGTGGTCTTTTTCCCACAAAAGTTTACACAAAATTTTAAAAAACAGCAGTTTGCAACACAAACAAAAACACGAACAACCATACCATCCTCTCATAAATTAAAATAAAGTCATAAACCCACGTAAATTTCCAATCAAATGTCTACAACCCCCTGTAAAAATAACCTGGCATAATACATGTAGGCTGACAAAAGTTTAACAGGATGTCAGAAACAAAACAATAAAAAATAACTTAACACACACGCTTTAAATTCTGAAAAAAATTATTGCACTTGTCATATTGCACGTGGTCCCCTGTGAAAATGTGAAAATAATTATACTCTTTCTTATGGGCATAAAAATACATCCTACTATCCTGCAAAAGTTCAAGTATTTGAAAGATAGCTAGCTAGCTTTTACATCATAATTCGTGCTCATAAAAGAAGAGAAGTTTGGAAACTAAGGTAGCTAGCTATAGATAATTAAAAAAGACGAATAACAACATAAGTCATAGGTTAGAGCTAGCCATGGGGATGAGGGAGTAGGACTTGGAGGCTAACATTAGCCAGCTAACAGTAGCTAAGACAGTCAGTTAAATATACTTAAACTGGGAACACTTAGCTAAAACTAAAGCTATATAGTTATTTATGCTTAGTAAAACACATATAAAGAGAAGCAATAGTAATGTAAAAATAATAACATTACAGTGAGCAGTGAGTTCAACAAACCAAAGTTTTCCGTTTGTTAGTCAGCTAACAGCTTTATGTAGCATTTTGAATTTTAGCACAAAACATTAGTTACGCGTGAGGGGATACATTAATTATTCAACAAAATGTAAACAAACATGGTGGCTAGTTTTTTAAAATATACAACTTTAGGAATTTGAGGCTTTTAAGTTCCTTTTCCTGGAAAATGCGAGTCTGCTTGCTCCAGCGACATAAAAACTAAACGTCTGAAAACATCAAAGTCCTTACTATTTGTGATTTCAAATCCACTTTAAACTCTAGCTTTTATTTTCTTCTTCTAACTTTACTACTTTACTTCTAGCTCTAGCTACCACTTCTCACTTCATTTCTTGGACTTTTCTTTCTCTGAATTACTTTTTGCACTTTTTTCAAGACAAAGGGACTGTTTTCTTGTTGTTGTTTTTGTGTCGAGGGTTACCATTTTTCGGGAGTTAGCCGTTAAAATTTTTTCAGCAAATCAAGTTGCTTCATTTAGGTCACGTGATGTAAACAAAATAAACCCGCTGGCAAAATGGATATAACTTTTTCGACGACTTCAAAGAAAATTTCGGCTACATCAAAAGAAAATGAACACATCAACTTTGCCTGTCACAGACAGACGGACACACTTAGCGTATTATTATAGAGACTAGTCGATAAGGCCCGTGGAAAAATCCACTGAGGCAGGATAAAAATGAAAAAGAAGCGTTATTTGAATTTTGGTGACGTCAGCAACCCATCCACAAAAAAATAGTTCAGAAGCTTGTTTTCACGTTGCCTCTATTGTGTAGAGCTTAAAGCACCGATCAAGAAAATGTATATGATCATGTGCTTTTGATGAGCGGTTAATGAGATATGAGGGTTTAAAAATTTTGCTGACGTCAGCAATGGCCCGTCAAAACCTAAAAATTATTTTTGGAAATTTGTATATCTCTTGCCTTCATCGCATAGGTCTTGAAACGCTGATCAAGAAAATGTATAGGATCATGTACTTTTGAAAAAAGCGGTTGCAGAGATATTAGGGTTTGAAGGTTTTTTGAAGAAGTCATCAACCCATTCATTCCGAAACGGATTCGGGGACCCAGGTTTGGGAAAGTTACCCAAATTGGTCCCAGGTGGTCCCTAGTTACCCACGCGGTGAAAAATTATTGACGTCACCACCTCGTTTCCAAATTATTTGGCCTCAAAGTTTTAGGTGCATTGTAATGGCTTCATTAATTTAATATAAGCTATTAAAGTAGTGTTATTTTCGTCGCGCCGTAACGTCAGAAAATTTAACATATTAGACATGCATTTTTCGGCAACAACAAAGGAAAATGAACACATCAACTTTGCCCGTCACAGACACACGGACACACTTAGCGTATTATTATAGAGACTAGTCGATAAAGCCCGTGGAATATTCGACTTTAGGCAGAAGGACAATGAAGAAATAGGTTGTTTTAGATTTTTGCTGATTTCAGCAGTGCAGATCAAAAAAAATTGGCGTAATTTAGTTTATTCTTTGCCTGTAATGTGTAGAGGTTTAAACTGATCAAAATAATGTATAGGATCAAATGTTTTCGACAAACGCCTAGGGACATATAAGGGTTTAAAAATTTGCTGACGTCAGCAAAGAACCGCAAAAACACAAAACTTTTTTCTCAGAATTTTATATATCTAATGCCTTCATCGTATAGATCTTGAAACGCTGATCAAGAAAATGTATAGGATCATGTGCTTTTGAAGAACGGTTGCAGAGATATTAGGATTTGAAGGTTTTTGATGACGTCATTAACCCGTCCATTCCTAAACGGATTCGGGGACACAGGTTTGGGAAAATTACCCAAATTGGTCCTAGGTGGTCCCTAGTTACCAACGCGGTGAAAAATCATTGACGTCACCACCTCGTTTCCAAGTTATTTGGCCTCAAAATTTTAAATGCACTGTAATGGCTTCATTAATTTAATATAGGATATTGACGTTAAAGTAGTATTATTGACGTCGCGCCGTAACGTCGGAAAATTTAACATATTAGACATGCATTTTTCGGCAACATCAAAGGAAAATGAACACATCCACTTTGCCTGTTACAGAGACACAGAACTAGCGTATTATTATATAGACTAGTCGATAAGGCCCGTGGAGAAATCCACTTAGTCAGAAGGACAATGGAAAATAGGTTGTTTTAGATGTTGTGATGACGTCAGCAACCCATCCACAAAAAATAAATAAATTAGAACCTTGTTTTCACGTTGCCTCTATTGTGTAGAGGTTAAAACGCTGATCAAGAAAATGTACATGATCATGTGCTCTTGATGAACGGTTAATGAGATATAAGGCTTGGAAAATTGTGCTGACGTCAGCAAAGTCCCCTGAAAGTACCAAAAATTTTTTTTAGGAAATTTGTATACCCGTTGTCTTCATCATGTAGATCTTGAAACGCTGATCAAGAAAATGTATTGGATCATGTACTTTTGACAAACGGTTGCAGAGATATTAGGGTTTTTGATGACGTCATCAACCCGTCCATTCCGAAACGGATTTGGGGACCCAGGTTCGGGAAATTTACCCAAATTGGTCCTAGGTGGTCCCTAGTTACCCACGCGGTGAAAAATCATTGACGTCACCACCTCGTTTCCAAGTTATTTGGCCTCAAAGTTTTAGGTGCACTGTAATGGCTTCATTGATTTAATATAGGACATTGACGTTAAAGTAGTGTTATTGACGTCGCGCTGTAACGTCAGAAAATTTAACATATTAGACATGCATTTTTCGGCAACATCAAAGGAAAATGCAGACATCCACTTTGCCTGTCACAGAGACACGGAACTGGCGTATTATTATATAGACTAGTCGATAAGACCCGTGGAAAAATCCACTTAGGCAAAAGGCCATTGAAAAAATAGGGTGCTTTAGATGTTTTGCTGACGTCAGCAGTGCATATACAAAAAAAAATGTTCTTAAAATCTTACACAAAATGTCAAATGTCAAATCTTACACAAAATAAAAAAAGAACAGCTTGCAAGGTGCAAAATCTACTTTATAAAAAGTTACAACAACGACACTCACAACATCGACACTCACAACACCAATACTCACAAAACTGACAGTAAGAACACCGACAGTTACAACACCGACAGTCACAACACTGATAATAACAATGTCAGAAATAACGCATCTGAAATATGTACATCTTATAAGTGATTATGTTGAAAACCCCCAGTATTTTATTCTGAAATGTCAAAAAGTTGGCCTGCAAGAGCACAAATCAACAAAAATAAGTTATTTACACATTTTAAATATTGTCTTTCCCTTAAAAGCTTATACAAAAATATGAAAAAGCCATAGTTTGGAAAACATCAAATTTAAATCTACAAAAATCAGTCATTTCAGTTGCATACCATCCTCTCCCACAAAAATTTACACAAAATGTAAAAATCAACCGGTTAAGAACACAAAAAATTTTCTTTTTTAGTTTGATGATCTGTACTGCCCTTTACCAACAATTTTGAACCTAAATGTCAAAAAATCAATAAGCAAAGAATAAACTTGAATAAAAAAATCATTATTTTGGAAACATTGTATATGGTTCGTAAACAAAAGTTTACACAAAATGTAAAACAGATTGGTTTTTGAGAAACACATCTAAATCAACAAAAATAATTTCATTTAGCATGTCGTATATTGCCATTACACATTAATCTTCCACAAAAAGGGTATAAACACATCAAAATTTAGAAAAATTAGTCATTTCAGTGTATATATACAGTCCTCGCCCATTAGATTACAAAATATAAAAAACAAAAACAGTTTCAGTCAGAACATTAAGTATTTTTTTATCACCAGCAAACATTTATCCCTACAAAATTTTGTAAAATTCTCAAGAAAAACAAAACCGTGAAACCATGGAATTCTCTTCCAGCAAAAATGACATCACATACAGTTAGTTCTCCCCAACAATAGTTTATATTACGAAATATAAAGACATCAGCTTATAGTGAAGTCCGATTCTACAAAAATTTGTTCTTTCAGTATATATTGCATGTGGTCTATTTCCACAAAATTTCAAAAAACAGCATTTTGCAACACAAACAATATAAACTGACTTAACCATATTACCATCCTCTCATAATTTTTTTTAACCCAAAGTCATAAACCCACGTAAATTTCCAATCAAATGTAAAAAAACCCTGTAAAAAACCCTGGCATTTTACATGTAGGCTGACAAAAGTTTAACGGGATGTCAGAAACAAAACAATAAAAAATAACTTAACACACACACTTTAAATTCTACAAAATTTGTTCCACTTGTCAAAAGTTTATAATGCGAAATACAAAAAGACATCAGCTTACACAACAATGAAGTGTAATTCTACAAAAATTTGTTCTTTTAGTATATTGCATGTGGTCTATTTCCACAAAAGTTTACCCAAAATTTCAAATAACAGCACTTTGCAACACAAACAATATAAACGGACAACCATACCATCCTCTCATAAATTTTTTTAACTCAAAGTCATAAACCCACGTAAATTTCTAATGTAATTTCAATAGCCCCTGTAAAAATAACTTGGCATTTTACACCACGTAGCCTGACAAAAGTTTAACAGGATGTCAGAAACAAAACAATAAAAAATAACTTAACACACACACTTTAAATTCCACAAAATTTGTTCCACTTGTGATTTTGCAGGTAATGTGAAAAAAACTATACTCTATGGTCATTAACATGAGTCACACTATCCTAAAGGTTCAAGAAAGATTTTGTAGCTAGCTTGCTACATCATAATTCGTGTTCAAAAAAGAAGAAAAGTTTGACTAAAGGTAGCTATAAATACCTAAAAAAAAGAGGAATAACAACATAACTTATAGGTTAGAGCTAACTATGGGATGGAGCCTTCTTGAAGCTAACATTAGCTAGCTAACAGTAGCTAGGACACCCAGTTAAATATACTTAAGCTGGGGAGACTTAGCTACGTCTATAGCTAGCCATTTGTGCTTAGTAAAACACATAATAAAGGAAAACAATAGCTATGTAAAAATTATGACATTTGCAGTTAGTTCAACAAACCAGAATTTTCTATTTCGCCAGCACATTGGAACCAGCTAACAGCTTTATGTAGCATTTTGAATTTTAGGACAAATACATTAGTTACGCACCAGGAGACACATTAATTATGCAAAACAAAACAAAAAACGCGGTAAACTTTAAGAATTTGAAGCTCTAATGGATTTTTTTGGAGAATACGATTCTCCTTGATAATTTTAAGTGTCCTACATATAAAAACGGAACGTCTAAAAATATCAAACTTCTTACTTTTTTCTGAATTCCAAGTCACTTGAACTTGAAACGCTAGCATTCATTTTCTACTTCTAACTTTACTTTACTACTTCTAGCTCCACTCTTAACTTCCGAAGTAACTTATTGTGGCTTCCAACTTCACTTTTCTACTTTTACTTCTTCACTTGGAATTTTCTTTCTTTCTCATATATTCTTTTTTGAAACACTTTACCATTTCACTTTTTGCACTTTTTTGAAGACGAAGGGACTGTTCCTTTGTTGTTGTTTTGTGTGTCGATGTTAACCCTGTTCCAAATTATATGCTTTTTTAATCCACTCCACTTCTTCACTTTGACTTTCCTTACTCTTAATATCTGCACTTTTTTATGACTCGTAGGGATCGTCGAAAATAAGACATTTTTTATCCGCTTCTTTAGTTCGCCTTTTGTCGAGAACTTTGTCGAGAGATTTTTATGTTTGTTTGTTTTTACGCCAAGGAAACTTTCTATTCGAATACCGTCCCGTTCGAAAGTACGTATTTGAGCGAATCATACTGCTTATTTTCTATCACGTGGTTTCTAACGGTTACGAGACAAATGTAAACAAAACAAAAAAACTCGACAAACTCGCGCATTCGGGTGATAAAAAATATTGCGTTTGCAAAAGTCACAGACAGACAGACGGAACTGGCTTATTATTATAGAGATTAACTAGCTAGACGATTGGAACTGTGGGAAAATGCAGATTTTGATGCCCTTGTTAGGGAGACACAGACGATACAGGGCAAACCACAAATGAACGGAAGACAGGTGGATCAAGAGAATCTTGCTAAAATATTTGCGAAACGTATGTTTGAAGGAAAGGTAAATGCTGCTTTGAAACTTCTGGACAATACTAGCACAGGAGGTATATTACCACTTACTACGAAAACCCTGCATGAATTGAAAAGTAAACATCCTGAAGCTAGCCCAGCAACTGAAGAAGTGCTTATGACTGGTGAACTGCCGTTCAGCGATCCCGCTGTGTTTAACAACATTGACGAAGATGCGATCATCAGAGCAGCGTTACGTACAAGACGTGCATGTGGATCATCAGGTGTAGATGCCAGTGGAACAACTGGAAAAGAGTTATGTGCATCTCTCGCAAAATTCGCTCGTCTTCTGTGTACCCGTAAAATAGAAACCACGCCGTCGTCTCAGAAAAAATCAAACTTGGAAGCTCATGTAGCCTGTAGGCTTATTCTGCCTGACAAGAAACCTGGAGTTTGTCCGATAGGAGTTGGGGAAGTGTTGAGGACAATTATTGGTAAAGCAATCATCTCAATAGTCAAGTCTGAGATATTGGATATATGCTGATATCTTTAGCTAGAGCGTATACCATCCATTATACGTGAAGGTCTAAATTACGTTATTTCACTTTCTTTTTAAAGTAGCTTTTCTCTGTCACATAACATTGTCTTTATTTTGATTTCCTTTTCACACCGAAGCCTGCCCTTATGGATATAGCCATTTCACTGGTACCGAAACTGTGTACCCCACACCAGTATTTCTGACACTGCGCGTACTAATTAGTATTCGGATTTAAGTTACCTTAGTGGCGATGTCAATGGAAGTTATTTTAACCCTATTCGATCCACCTCGTCCGCAGGTGCTTTTGCCTTTTTGACATCGAGACCGGCGGCGAAAAAAACCCTGGTACATGCTGGTGAGTTCTGTAATGCGATTGGTTTACATCCAACATAGATAATTCATTCATGCCTCATAATATATGCAACGATTTACTATGAAGATGGCGGATTTTTTACAAAAATATTAAAACACGGTGAGCCAAGCAGTAAATATTTTTATGAAAGATGTAATTTTGGCTTCCATTTTGCATTGTTGACAATTTAAGTGAAAATAAAGGTTCTTTTTAAAGCTTTGTAAAAAACATGACTTTTGGCAATTTAAGTGGGTGAGAAAAGACTGGCTAGCTAGCTATCTTGCTAACATGTATGTGCATAAGCAGGCGTAATAAGCCATTACTGAATAAAAATAAATCTTGTTTCTTATTCATTTTTCTACTTAAAAAACCAAGAGCTCTTCCCAAAGTGTAGTTTTAGTCAGACCAGGTAAATGCATCTTCCAATTTTAAACAACTGATCTAACTACTTAACAAGTGTAAAAAAATTTGTTAGTCTGTTATAGCTAGCTAGCAGACACATCACACTTGTACAAATTTTAGCCACAAAAGTCACAGCTGGCTAGAAAAATGCCACGTTTCGAAGCAAAATTTGGGTCTAAAAACACCACAAAAAGGATTTACAACTAAAATGAAATTATCCACAAGACATATTTTGCTAAAGATCCTAAAAACGTACTAACCAAAGAAAAAGTTTGTGTAACTAGCTATATAACACATTTAAGTATTAAACAAGTAGATTAATCTCTAACCTCTTGGGTCAGACATTAGATTTCTAAGGCCTTTCTTGATCACTAGTTTCTCAGGTGGTTGTTTTTAGCACCTATAATTATTTTACCAATAAAGTTCTGGAAATGCGAACAAGACCTTGACCTTACGGATTTTCATCAGTAGCGAATTTATCATGCCAAAGCACATTATATTGCTGTTTAAACGCAGTATATATTGCTTCTGAAATTTTTTGCCATAGTTCAACTGGGAAAGTTCTAGCTGAGGGAAGGGAACATAGCGTACATATAGAACTGAAGTTTGATGAGCAAGATGCCTAATTTTTGACCCAATTTTAAACTTTAATCAATTCAACTTGGTTGCTTATAAAAAATTATTCAGCCAACATTTATAAGACATTGAAAACATATTTTATACTTAGCTTCGATTTTATTTCCTTAATTAATATGTAACTAGATAGATGCCACAATCTAAGACTTACACTGTTTCCAAAAGAGGTACTAGTCTTGTAAAATATAAAAGCTAGCCAGCTAAATTGAGCCTAGGTTGTCTTCTTGTATCAGTATATCCCAACAAAATCAGCTTTATCCAATCACACGTTACCACATTTTGTTGATAAATAGTGCTTCTTAAAAGATTTCATCACTATAAAATATAGTTTCAGGGTGAACAAATAATAACTTGGTTTGAAATAAAACTTTCGAAAGTCAAGCGTTGAAAAACATAAACAACCAAACGACATCGTCCTCGCCATGTGCATGTGAAGAACGAGAACTCGATCAAGTTGCTTTTAATAGCTGCAGAAATTGTAATAGCGAGACAAACTCATTAATTATTTATAGTAACCAATATACTGGTTATGAAAAGCAGCCTGTATCAAGGTCTTGTTTAGCCATCAAGTAAGCGCTAGCGGCTTTGACATAGGCAACAAACCCTGGGGACGAGGATGCCTATTCGATCCGGGTTTTTTCGAGCATATTATTACCGGGTGGGGGCGCATTACCGCCCCCTCAGTAACTTTAGGCTTGTCAAAATTGAATCAAACTTGGCACACTTATAGTACGTGTCAAAAGGAACAAAATGACAGCAATAAATTTTTGCTTAGGTCAGCACATTTTCTGTGACGTCATCGAAAGCTTAAAAATTTGTTCAAAATACCACTATCTGCTTAAGATTCAATTACTTTAGTTCTAGAGTGAATTTTCACATTTTGTTTGAAGTTTCTGAAAGCCAAATAAAAGTTATTTAACATACTTCCGGTTTTTACATAGTTCGCATTAAAAGTTGCAAAAAATAGCCAGAAAATCCGATTTTTCCCGATTTTTGGGTAAAATCCAAAAAAAATCGGATTAATCACGTGTCCAAAACATGCAGAAGGATTCTACTTGATAAAAAAAGTTGTGTTGTAAGTTTCAAGTTCTAAGGATAATCCTAACAAGGGTTATATTTTCCCGATTATAAGGATTTCGTAGAGACTTTTAGGGATAGTTTCGAGTAACAGCCAATATCAAAGCCTCTGAAAGGTATAGGACCTAAAAATTTGGCATGCAGGTGTCAAATAGATAAATATTGAAACTGAATAAGTATCACAGCCATGCAGCATAGCATAAAGGAGTTATTAAAAAAAACGTCATAGGGGGGCGGAATCCACCCTAGGACCGAATAGGGTTAAGAGATTGTCCATAGTCAAAACCACCAAGATGTGCAAAAATCAATGCTAATTTCCCTACAGCTATAGATGAAGATGAAGCAATTAAGTTTGGCAATATTCTTGAACATGCTTATGTTCAATGCAACATTTTCCTGCTCCAATTGTTAAAAGCTGTCCTAGAGTATTTCATCCTTGACAGTGTTAGAAAGGAGACTCTGTTAGAATCTTTTATGCATAGTATAATCAACCAAATGAAGGTGTACTCTTAAAAAATCTGTTATTAAGTAACAAAATTCATTTTGACGAAAAAGTAAAAGAAATCATTGTGGACATTTTCATTGATTGCGGTGTACATCGTAAAGCAAACAATAATAACAATAATACTTGATTTTTAAAACTGCTAAAATGGTGTTCGTGCAGAAATCTTTTTTGTTTTGAAAAACATTCAAAGTGCAATTCACAGGGAAGTGTGGGGGATGACAAACTGTGCTGATGTGGATGCTTTCTGGATGAAATCTAAACCATCGAATTTAATCTCCTATTTTAAGTTTGATGAAGATTTGACACCAACGGAGAAAAGAATTTCGTCATACCTGACAAGGTACATAAAGGTTCAGAAAGAACACATGATACGTGCTTGTTCAGTTTTGTACTGATTCCAGCAACATTGACGAAGAGAATGTGCAAGTAAGATTTCTGAATCGGAAAAAATCATACCGAATAGGGGAAAATCGTGTTTCTAACTTTTGTTCCCACCAAGACAAATAGAAAGTTCCAAAACTTTCAAAACTGTTGTTGATGAGACTCTTCTAACCCTAACCCATCCAATTGGGAAATGCAATCTTTTAATTTGAAGGATAAATGCCAATTGTTTTGTCATATTTTTACATTAGTGTTTTCAGGCATTGATTAAACACCCTCTTGAGAAACTATCTTTTCAGAGACAAAATTTTAATCAGCATTCGAATAAGAAATTTAGTAAAATGACTTGATAAGAAACTAATAAGATGTAGGGGCATAATCAATGCTTTTATCTTTTGCATTTATTTTTATAAGTACAATTATGTATCTCAAGTTTCCAAGCATTGTTAATTTTAAGGCATTCACTTTTTGCTGCGATAATATTTGGCCTTTTTTCTTGTGAATGGTCGAAAATACTTTGATCGCACTTTTCATATAATTATTAAAGGTATTCCTGCTTACTTATTATTTTACAAGTTTTTATTGTGTTATAAAAAGCAGTCAATACATTTTGTTCTTACGTTTAGGAATATCTGTTCTGTTGAATGAAAAACTTTGGCAGCGGTGCTTGCCTACTTTTTTCTGACTCTTCTCTAGTCTTTTCCTAAATAGGAAAGTAAAATAAAAACGACAGAATTTAATTACCGCATTAATTTTTGAAAAGTTGCAAGTTTTCTTACCGCTTCCTTTGTTTCGTGTGTTTTTACTTCAACATCATCTGCCAAATCTTCCATGTTTATCGTACTTAAAATTTCACCTGGTTGTTGTTTTCAATAGTATAATAAAAAACTCTTTTGAACGTCGGCAATGCTATATTTGACCTTTAATAATTCTTTTATAAATAAAAACTTCGACTTTCGTTCTCTTTAATAGACTTTAATAAACTTTAGTATATTACGCCTTCCATATTTATTTACTTTTACAAATAAATTTAATTAAATTATGCCGTTGCTAGGTATAGCATGCATAATTTGCACAAATTATACGCATGCTTTAAATATGGTAGCTTTTGAGAAGGTCGAGAAGATCGAGAAGGCCGAAACAAACGGAGAAAAGCGTGGTGTGAATGTAGGACCTTTCCTTTTCCTATAAGGAAATATTTCTAATTTCTGACGTTGTTTTCCCCGTAAATCAATTTCCCTATAATATGCTATGAAATCGAAGCAGGATATCACAGAGTTATCCTTAACTGTTACATAGTCTATGTTAGTGATGTCATTCGAGGAGGTCATATGCCGGGGAAGGATTAAGACAAAACAAATTCGTATTTTGTTTACACAGAAAAATTCTGTAATGATTGACACATTGAATCGGTTATTTACAATAACAATCTCCTGTTTACAGTAGCTATATTTTTGTTTACAAATAGCTGTTACATTGCTTTGTCAAGTTTAAAGAGGTTTGAAAAGAGGTTAAGATTGTCGTTGAAGAAAACCACATCTTAAATAAATAAGCATTGTTGTTTAAGTTTGACGAGCAAGAAGAAAAAGTAAATGTATATAAACACAATAAAACATGCTTCGAGATGGTTCCATTTATGGCGCACAACGAGTAACTTTATATTAAAGAATGGGATTTAGAATACTTTTTTCAATGTACAATGAAGATATGCTATCGCTTAAAGATTCAGACATACAGCTACTCTTTGCTGAATACGAGGGTGTGTAATACACAGGAAATTTTTTTTCTTATGATAATATCAAGCTTTCAATATAGATGCTTAAGCGAGATTTTGCTTCTGTTGGTTTTGACATGATGAGTGGTTCATGACAGGCGGATAGCAAATCAATATTAAAATGAACAAAAGAAAATGTATCCGTCAGTTTAAAGGGGAATTAAGCCCAAATATTTTTTCTTCGGAAATATCTTTTACAAACCCTACATATTTTGATGGTATATAAAAAAAATTGAAATCTTTTGAATTTACATCACTTTTCTAGCATAAAAGTTGACAACAGTAATCGCCATGTTAAAATCAAAACAATATCTGCGATGGAGATCTATGACGTATTTTACGCTCATTTCAATTTTTTGATCTCTTCGTCTTTTTAAAGTTGTTTACACAATGTGAACAAACGTAACGATTCAAAAAATAACTCTGGTCCGTTGTACTTTATTTCGCTTTTTCGTTGTTGTTATTGTTTGTTAAAAAATGCTAGTCCCGTTATATGTCAACAAATTCTTTTTTGAAACCAGTATATTTTCCATTTGGATCAGGAAATTCCCTACAGCGAAATCAAAGTTTATGTTATAGTGTAAACCAGGATAAAAGATAAAATATTCAAAAGAAATTATTCATTCATCAAAACTTCTTTGAAACAAATTGTTACTTGAGGCACATGGCCTCTCCTCCTTTTTTAATTGATATTTAAGGAATGTTATTATTTTTAATTTAATTAAATAATCTGCGATGGTGTGTATTTTCATAGCGCGTGGACCTGCTGTAAGATTATAAAGCGAAAAGTGAGAAAATAAGAAGATAGAAAGAATGTTTTATTTTTGTGTGGCTATGAGAAATATGGTCTTTGAAATATTTACGAGAAACATATTTTTTGAAGAAAGACTTACTTATTAGTATATAAGGAGAGTTCGCAACATACACCAATGCAAATTTTCAAGTCTGCTTAAATTTAATTCGTCTTCTTCTTCGCTATCACTAGATTCATAAGTCACTTTTTCAAGTTCTGCTTTAGAGTATTCAGGCTTATTCACGTAACATCCTGTTACTGACGTTTCACCAGAGTCACTTGAAAATTCTAGAAATAGGAGAGAGTCAGAGCAGGAGCTTAAATTTTCCATATCTCGCTGCTTGCCTCAGCGCAGGTTATGCTTCTTCAGCGTAAGATACGTCACGGTATAACAGTCTCCAGAATCAGCCGTGGCCTCAGAAAATTTAAATGGCGCTTACCGTTCGCTTATAGATGGGGTGAGTTTTATATTAAAATCAATCCAAATAATATTTATTTTTCAAAATTTTGACCAGAATTTGGGAAACGAACATAATGTTAACCGAAATAATGCTATTTAAGTTTGAGGCTTAATTCCCCTTTAAAGTGTGTAAAGAAAAAAATTAATAACTTGAAAGATTTAAGACTTTGTGACGTATGCTTTTCCAACATAATACGTATACGTATAACCAACGGTGTTGTTTGCTATGTTTCGTGTTGCCGTCATAAATACTAGTGGCTGTTTAAAAAATAGATTTGAAATATTTGTTTTAAAAAAGCTATCTGTTGCGACGGTTGGCAATTATAAATCTTTTATAGATAAATGTGAACATTTTAAAATGTTGATACTAAGCGATTATTTTACTTTAAATGCAAATTGCATTTATAATGGTTTTGATAAATCCAAGATAGACTACGTTTGGTTATATCTTATTTATTCATGTATTACTTTGATAACTTTTTATGCAAGGAAAATAAACAAGTATGAAATACGATTTTGGCTTTCTCACATTTTCGATTTTGGTGATAACATCTTCTAAGGGAATGCGTAACGCAATGGAAAAAAAACCAAAATGCCAATCCATTGCAACCAAGTCAGTGTGTGGGTTTCTACGAAAAGATGGTTACAACACTACCGGCTTTCCAAACATATACAACCATCGCAATCAGGAAGAGGCTTTGAGAGATCTCAATCAATTTCAACCATTAATGAAAATACAGTGTGCAAAGGAGATTTCCCAATTCCTTTGTACGACGTACCTTCCATTTTGTCTTCCGCCGACACAAAATATAATTTTACCTTGTCGATCTCTTTGCTTAAAATCAAAGAGTGGCTGTGAAGAAGTCATGAAAAGGTTTGGTTTCCATTGGCCGTTTAACTGTACTCTCTTTCCAGACGACACAAAAGGAGCTATTTGCTTGGTATACAATGATAATATTGTTAAAACTACTCCTGAAACAGTGGCTACAACACGACACATAACATCAAAGAAACAAGGGAAGAAGAAGTTGAGAGGTATGGTGTTCTTTTGCTTAAGTTCTATTACGATAGTACTAGTTATCGCAGGGTTTTTCAAGTTCTATATTTTTTGTTTCATTGAAATTGGGCGAAGAAGGTAGAAACAAAAATTTAAAAAAAAACTGCAGGCACACTAATACGCATGCGATAACCATAACACAAGTTATTACACTACTGTTGTTTTGCTATCCAATGATGTTTTTGTTCCTGGTACGTCGAGGTTATCGATCAATATTATACTTACAAGCAAGGATGGTGATACAACCTTTGTTGGTAATTTGGGTAGGGCGATTGTTAAGAAAGTTGTCGCTAAGATAGAGTCACATGAACTTGTGTATATTGACTATTTTAATAAATTAATGTGTTGGAGGGATTTATAGATGACAAGTGGACAAAGGGATGATAGGGTTCGTAAGGGTATTTGTAGTGAGAATTTAAGGAAGTTGGGGGGGGGGGGGGGGGGGGGGCAAAGGATGCTGTCAAGATGAATGAAGAGGAGAATCGGCTTGGTAAAGTTTTTGGAGGGACGTTCTGTATTTTACTAGATTTGAAGTTGCTTGAGAATACTATGCCCTTCCATTAATCTGGTTTATCGGAGAGATTGACTTACAAGTTGACGTTTAATGATTATAAAACTGCTTCGTATACGATTGATGGGATAACTTTGCAATATGAATTTGCAATATGAATATGAAGTTATTGAGGCTTTGACAAACGAGGTTAGAATGAATTATGCCGATACTGCGATATTGTAGGATAGGGTATACACTGAGAAATCCCGAAGAGTCAAAATGACTCTAAAAAGAGAGTCTTGGAACGGTGCCTATATCGACTCTCTTACGAGACTCATGAAGAGTCTTTGCCAGAGTCATTTTTTGAGTCTCTTAAAAGACTCTTGCAAGCCATTGACTCTCTTAAGAGAGTCATCAAAGACTCTCTTTGCAGAGTCTTTCGCGCTGAGGAAACCCTTAGAAGAATCATTTTGAGTCGCAGAGAAGAGTCATGAAACTATGACTCTCTTAAGAGAGTCATCAAAAGACTCTCTTCGCAGAGTCTTTCCCGCTGAAGAAACCCTTTGAAAAGTCATTTTGAGTCGCCGTGAAGAGTCATTGATATAAAGACTCTTCCACGAGAGTCATTGACACTCCTTTTGAAACCCTCTATTAAGAGTCATTGTTGACACAAAAGTGAGAATTAGCTTTCGTGACTTTGATAATAATCACCATGGAGAGATATGGAAGACGAGAAATGAGCTTCGAATTTTGATATTTCTATCATAATAAATATATATATTAATATCTATTACAAAGTTGCAGAATAATCGCGAAATCCCTTTGCCTCGGCAGCCCAGGGACTCGAACCCGGGTTCGAGTCCCTGGGCTGCCGAGGCAAAGGGATTTCGCGATTATTCTGCAACTTTGTAATGGTATCCCGTTAATATGATATGCACTCACAATTGCTCTCCACATTGGAATATATATAGCTCGAGCTGCCCCAGAGTTCCTGCAGTGCCCAATACTGGCTCTGGTATCCGCTGACGAAGGCTTGTTAGCCGAAATACCAAAGTTGTGTGGATTCTCACGAATCCTTTTGCCGACGACGTGGCTCAGTGGATAAGAGCCCGCGGTGCATCTGATGCGACGATCCCGGGTTCGAGTCCCTGGGCTGCCGAGGCAAAGGGATTTCGCGATTATTCTGCAACTTTGTAATGGTATCCCGTTAATATTAATATCTATATATAATTTTGGAAGGAACAATAAATAATTAATTAATATAACATGATTGATTCATAACTTACGGAACTGAAATATCATTCGGATTTATATAATAAAGCAATAATATGTGTTTAAGTAAAATCTTAGATTGAAAAATTATAATTAGTCCTGGAAGGACGGTCTCGCGAAAATTTCTTCTATTCACACCCACTAATATAAAAAATATTATATCGACAAATTTATGTACAACACGAATCATAAATGTTCTTATGTGAACAAAAAAGCTATTTTTTAAGTTGCTATTCCCAAGAGCCACCAAGAAGGAAAAACCGCGTGTTTGATTTTGATACTTTCGGAATTCAAGATCGTTCGATTTTAACTTTTGTAAGTTCAACGAATTCGAATCACTGTGTATGAGAATTGAAACGAAAAGGATGGTTTTAGGTGAGCTAATTTTATATTTTTTGTGTGCTATGAGAATCTGTTTTTTATTTGTTACATTTTAATGTTATCATTTTCATAAAGGCTTTCCAAAAATTTTAGGAGGTTGAAAACCAAGAATTATTTTGTTCTTTAAGGTGAAGTAATCGTTCCAACATTGCGGCAAATCAATTTCCGTCACTCTTTTAAATTCATCCATAACCTGAATCGAGAAATTACATACAATCTGAAAAATATATGATTGGAAATTCATAAAAACTTTTGAAAAGTTGTTTGAAAAATCAGAGTTCAAATCAGGGAGGTGTTTATTTGTGGGATGACAGTTTTAGTAACAAACACTACACACCTGCATTTCATCCAAGATAGAATGAAAATTCCATATATGCTTGATCATCCACTTGTAACTAATCGTGGAATATCCACAGTCAAACTGGCAACTAAATTTCATAGCTTGATTTCTTCTTACTATGTTAACTACAGTACTAACACTAAAATGTGGGAATTATTCAAACTATAAAGTTTTTTATGAATGAGTGGCATATTTAGTTTCCTCTAGATTTCCTAAAACAATTTCTGTAAATAAAAAGCAGTAAAAACAAGAAAGACAAGAAAATTCTCCTTCTATCTAGGTGTAGACTGGCATAATTTTTCTTTACATATTGTTTCCACAAAAAAATTGAAACATCTGATTTACTAGGACCAGTTTTTAGGTTTTTTCTAAAACTAGTTTCCAACATTTCTGAACTAGCTACTCTAAACTAACGACATGGAGAGCTTGCCGTATCACCCAGAACCCTCTATCAAGGCTGTTATGAGTCCCAACTACATAACAACCCGACAACAACTGTCCTCCAACAAAAACGAACGTAACTATTTTTATTTATCTGTTTACCCCCGTTTTGTTTAGATTTATTGCGTGGTTTGTTTGGAGCACTGTAGCGAGTTAAGGAAGGTTGGGAACTACACGCTTTTTTATAAGAATATACTCAGGAATGACTCACAAATCGAAAAGTGTACGCTAAACGTCAATCTGACATTTAGATTTTACCCCCTCCCTCTTTCCCTGCCCTTAACGGCAAAAATATATACGTATACGTTAAAGAGTAAGAAAAACTGTTCGGGAACAATTGTTTCTTTGTAAATTTAGACACTCATTATTTTGTTCTTATAATCTGTGAAGGAATTCAGGCTGAGTACGTTCTTAATATGTTCTTAATTTTTGGCAAAATCTCAGCCTCGACGTTCTTAAAAAACGTGTATCTCTCCTCACATTACACGTTTTTTATAAGAAACCTGTAAATTAAGTTATGATTATTTTTAAAATAAGAAACTTTTTTTGAAGAAGCACAGTAAAAAGTTTATGAGGTCATTGCAGTGCATACCAAATACCTAACTTTCGAACATTCCATTTAGAGCGTTCGAATGTTTGTTTTTAACAATCGTATGTGTGATTTACAAAACAGAATTTCATTTTTAAGTTTATCTTTGAACTTCAAGTTTGGAATTACCAAAATGTTAAAAACCACGGTAATAATGTTCAACTTTCTGGACCTTTATTTACAGAAGAAAAGCGCGGCAATTATTCGTGTATTTGCTAAAAGCTCAAGAAACCTTTAGAACTAATTTTATATAAGAAACGATCTTTTTATAAGAAAAAGCAAGAAAATAAAAAATAAAAATTTGGAACTAAAATCATGGTATTTATCAGACTACAAATAAGAAAATATTAGAACTATCTTTACCTAGGTTTCTTATAAAAAAGGGTATGGAATGTGATACAAGCAGCAGAAATAAAAGAAGTAAGAAGAAATGTCCTAGTAAAACATTCTGCATTTTCCTTAGTTCATAAAATAAATTGTTTATAAACTTAATTTTCAAAAGAATTCAGGTCACATATTATGCTGAAAGCAAAAACATAGTATGGAAAAAGCCATTCCATTCAGAACTAGAGCATACGCATACACGTTTTTTTTAAAAGAACTAAATAAGGTGAGCGGGACAGTGGAGGGCCATCCGACTCAATTGTTTAGTTCGGGTCTTAGAACCTATCATCAGTGGGAAGAGGTGAAGAAACATTTTGCTAGTGGTCGATTGCAGGAGTATGGAAATGTGCAGAAGGATATTTTGTTGGGAGGAATGGATATGGGTGATTATTATACTAGTAAGTTGTGGATTGATTTACTGAACTACTGAGGATGTTAAGCTTCATGGAAGTGGTAGAAGGGTCTCCTCATGCTTCGGAAGGTGTTACTTTGCAGATAGAGAAGACAGTTGAGGGTAAGGAAAGCATGCACGCACGTGTTTTAATATGGATGCACAGATTAATATTAAGAGTGGAACATTCTCAAATCTGTTGTATGAAAATGTTTGTAAAGGATCCTTGTATGGCGTTATTTGTGGGATCGATAGGTTGTGGAAAGACTAAATTGGTTTTGGATTTGTTGTGTGGTGAGTTTAGGGGTAATTTTGAATATATTGTGGTTTTGTGTTTTACTTTGAGGTGGAAAAGAATTATTTGGAAAGGAAGTGGTTGTGGACTGATGATTGTGTATTTTTAGTGAAACGTGCTGATAAGTTGTTTGAAGTTATGGGGTGTTTTAAGGGAATTGACAGGTTGTCAGGTTCTGTTTATTGTTTATGACGTTATTGCTGATGAAAGAGGAGACAACCGTTGTTGGATTTGAGTATTGGTGGTAGACATAGGTTTGCATTCTTTGTGGTTGATGACACAGGTTTATTCAGTGATACCAAAAAATATTCGGCGTCAACAGAAGATGCTTTGTTGTTTTAATTTTCATCAACGTTCCGATGTTAAAATGATTTATGAGGAGACTAATGTAATTGAAGATTGGGGAGGTATTGTTAAGAGGTTGAACGAGAGTAAGCACTCGCGTTGTACATTAGATTGAAGTATCCGGTTTCTTAATCGTTTATTCAATAAATTTTGTAATGGTTGTATCGCGATTACTTTTTATGTAAGAAACTAGAGGTGTTTTTTATTCAGCAGGCTGCAATTTGGTTTTGATCTTTCTTACTTAATATCATTCGTCCCTTGCAGGCACTCGTATGTTTTTAGATCGCATTGCTTGACTGAAAATATCTCAAACAACGTCTACATATAAATTTCCTGCTGACCTGACTGTTCATTTGAGGCTAGACAAGTCTTAGTAGGTTTTTCATCCAACAATAATATCCAAATATGTATAGTAGATCAATTGCGTCTTCGTTTCCCGTTAACCTTAAATTTTTTATAACTTATCGTATCCGAATACGATTACTTTGATGTCGTTGTATTTTTCGAATTTTGGCATGTCCTCTTGCTGGGAAGTATATAACGTCAAAGTTTAGATGTGTTTCTTGTATTTTGATGGTCTTTGTTTTTTTATTGCATGTTCTTTTGAGGGAAAGAGGGAAGATTTCTATAAATTTATTGTACGCGTCATTAACAGTTTTACTAATTTCTAATTCAATCGCAATTTTGGAAAAAATTGTAAATATTCTTTTTTCGATGCATTGATGGAGCGTCGTCAGTTGTATTGCATGTAAAAAACACTGGAAAGTGGTCTGAAATATCTGTTTTTACAATACCTGATGTGACCGCAAGCTTCAAAAGAGAATTAATAAATATGTGATCAATAATTGTGTTAGATGTACCGGTCACATGTGTTGGTCTGTTAATTATGGGTATAAATCCCGCAAAGAAGAGAGTGTTAAATATATTTTAAGTGTTTGCATTGCTGTCATATTTTAACCCTATTCGGTCCGGGTTTTTTTATAGGCTTGTCCAAATTGAATCAAACTTGGCACACTTATAGTACGTCACAAAAGAAAAAAAATGGCAGCAATAAATTTTTGCTTATGTCAGCACTTTTTTTGTGACGTCATCAAAAGCTTGAAAATTGATCAAAATACCGCTATTTAATCCAATTACTTTAGTTCTACAGCGAATTTTCACATTCTGTTTGAAGTTTATGAACGCGAAATAAAAGTTATTTAACATATATTCCGGTTTTTGCATAGTTCGCTTAAAAAAATCAAAAAAAAAATGCCCGAAAATCCGGGTTTTCCCGAGTTTCGAGACGTATGGGACCAAAAACTTTGGCACGCAGGTGTCTAATAGATAAATTATTAAAACTCAGTAAGCATCATAGCCATCAAACATAGCATAAAGGAGTTATTAAAAAAAACTGACAAAGGGAACCCGCCGCCCCCTCCCCCCGACCGAATAGGGTTAAAGAATCTATGTTGAAATCTCCAATTAGAAAAACTCGTTTATTCATTTCTTAAGAAGTTTAGACAAAAAATTATTTTTTATTAAAGTTTTGTAACTTGCTTTTGTTTTAACGCCTTTGTTTTTCTGCTCCTTTATCTCTTGAAATAGCCCTTTCCTGATTGTTAACGTGCGTTCAGAGAAATCTTCAGTGATGAAAATTGGTTCTTTACCTTCCCATAATTTGTTTTGAAAGTAGGATTGCAAAACGCTCTCCCTGTCTATGTAATTTAAAATTTTTGCGACAATTGTTCTGTTTTTTTTTGCCCGCCTCTTTTTTACCAGTTCTATGAGCACGTTTGATAGTTACATCTGTTGTTATACCAAGGTCAGTTGATCTAAGGTTTCGAATTTTACTTTCTGCCCATTTCTCTGCCCATGTTTCATTCTCAGATTCCGCCACATTTCCAAATCTTACATTGTTTCTCCTGTTCCTGTCCTCCAATACCGACGTCTTCTTGTCAAGCATATCAATGTGTTCGAAATGACCATTACTCAGTTCTTCGATCTTTGTTACTAGTTCATTGGTGTTATTGGCACAATCGAGACTTTTTTTAAGGTCATTGATTTCCCCCATTACTTCTTTCTTGACCTCAGAAACAAGCTGTTAATTACCGCTAATTTAATTTTTTGGCCCTGGATGGAACTGACTAGTCCTTTTGTACGGCTGGCAACCAAATCTCGGGAGGTTGATAATGAATGCTGTTTATGTGTTCGTCACGTTCTTCATTGTTGATTTTTTCTTCTATCTTCCTAACCGTTTTTCAAGAGCCTCTGTCGATACCTTTCTTGTCATTCCAGGTGGACGGATAACTTTTGCTCCAGCTGTGTTCCGCAATTCCGTTTTCACTGTCTCTTACTGCAGACATATGTTTTTGAACGCGCTGAGTGTTTATTTTAAAATTAAAATTTGCAAATAAAATAAGTAGCTTGTGTTGATTTAAGTTGTATGTAACAAATAGCGTGTACAATGAATGATTTGAAGAAGTAACATTTAACTGCAAAATTGCCCAAGAAAATGCGTAAAAAAACAACTGAAGTTAACACGAAAGCTGGGAGATTGTAACTACTACATCTTATATTTTTTTAGGTAAAGTAAAAGGTAATGAGAACGACAAACTTAAAATCAAATGTCCAAAAGGATTCCGCGTGGATATACGGAAGGTGGTGCACAGGAATTCAAAATGCTGTCCACACGCTTCAAAATTTGTTTTATCCGCGATATGTCAAACGAAAACAACATGCGACTTTGTTGTCGAGCAGAAAACATTTGGAGGACATTGCGAAGGAAAGGTTGGGTCAGTCCTTGTGAGATACAAATGTGTCATTCCATCCAAGAATTCATCACAGTGTTAAAAACGTGATCTAAACATTCTTATTGTAATTTTCAAGATATATTTTAAGATAAACCGCATTGAATTTGTTTTGTATGTTAGATGTGTTTTCAGTTATGTAGAAACTGTCATAATATACACAGTTAAGAGATAGAGCATATACATAGTTTAGCTAATAATTAATACACGTTTTTGGAAAAACACTGCGATTCGAGAATCATTCTTAATTTCTTGTATTTTACGACAAAAAGGTTTTTTTAAGATGTTCCTAAAAATCACAAAATAACTAGCCATTTCTTCTTTTTTCGATCCATGTTCTTAGGTGCGAAGCCGTATAAAGCCTCTGAATTCGTGTTAATTTTATGACTAACGGAAAGCCTGATGTTCTTAATGCTATTCCTACCAGGCTTTTTTGCCTTCCCTCTGTAACTTTCGATCCGGAATTATTTTTTAATAAAACTTTGCATGTCTACAGGCCTTTTTAAACATCTACAATTTAACTTAAATAATTTTTATGACGTCATCGTCATCAATCTTGTGATCATTAAATCTCGTTATTCATGAAATTATTTGTTGCGCTTTATTAATGTTATAATTGTAATTTTAAAATGATTTGCAATCCAAAGATAACACATAATACACATGTACTCGATGAAGATTTAAGATTAATTAAAATATTAACCTGTCTGAAATTTAATTTAACAATGACCCTGGAACAGGCTGGTCATGTGACACAAAAATGCCCAGATATACTGGGCATTTTTGAAATTCCAAAGATAATGAGATGCAAATTTGGCGCTCGCCTTAGCAAGATTTATAAATGGCGGGCGAAAAGAAGGCACAACATCAAAGGAACTTTTTTGTCAATGAAAGCAAAATTGTCAGAATATTACTGACTTTACTCTATTGATCTGGCTTAGTTTGATTGTTCAATATTGGCGAAAGTCCTTTAATTTAAAAAATGTTTTGGAAGTTTGTTTCCATTAAAATTCATGAGCTCTAGCTAGCTAGCTGGACTGTGGTGTACTATATATAGGTACCTAGCCAGGCGCGGATCCAGGGTTAGTCAGATAAGTCGCGTGACTAAGTGTAAATTTGACGAAAAATGTTAGCCAAGCAATGATATCCAGGTGTTGCAGACGGAGCGCGTTAAAAAATCCGTTCAGATTCTATTTATTTTACGGCGAAAAGCCACAGCTCACAGCCCTCTCCATTTCGCCTATGGCGATGTTGACGTCAAAGTTGTGACGTCGCTACCATATAGACTGAGAGGGTTGCAAGTTATAGCTTACAGATTTTGACTGATTCATTTTAACTAATCAGTCACCCAGTCAGTCAAAAATCAAATAGCTATGGCCCGCAACCCTCCCAAAATCGTGACGTAATTTTCCCACTCTATGTGTAGTCCAACAATATGTGGCCTGTAGCCGGCGTAGAAAACTTAGGTTCCGTACTGCGTGGTTACTTGTAACCTGTTAGGCTATAGTTTTAACTCCCATCCGTCAAGATCAGTCAAAGTCTCACGCCGTTTGGCTTGGATTCTTTCCGTACTATCATGGCTACTGCAGACATGTTTGGTGTGGGTTCTTGCTGATTTAAAGTGTGCTAATGTTGAATCTCTTCGTGAAATGTAAAAAGAACTTTTAGAAAGTGTTCATTCTCGGACATTTTTGTTTTCTGGAGATATTTATCCCTTGGTTGGTAAAAGTCTGCATTCGAATTCAGGTGCAGATATATAGCTAGCTAGTATAGCTACATTCCATCTGCTGAAAGGCGAGGTGTGAAGATAAAGGAATTATTGCTTTAGGGTGAGAAGTATGTTTTTTACTCTCCAACACCTTACATTTTCTTAAAGGTTTTCAGTATAGCTAGCTGGCTATAATTGTTTTTGTAATATGAGCTCATTGAACAGATTTTCCATCATTGTATTGTGCAGGAGTTCTTTCTCAATTAATATTTGTGTTGTTATTAGAAGCAAGAACTTGACATCTGGATAAGTAAGGTCGGTGATGATAATAAACAACTCTTCGAATGGCTATGAGGAAACAAAGTTTGTTGAGTGGAAGGTCGTGGTAAACTATATTATTTTTAGATCCAATCCATCAGGAGACTGTCTATTATACAGCTTAGCATCATTGTTATTGGTAGGTGATAATTCCCTTGTTGTTGTTTTGAGAATCTTGACATCCGTAGAACTTTTCTTGCATCATCCTTCCTTTTATTCCAAGCATCCTTGTTTTCAATATGCTTTTAAAAACCAAAAGGAAAATATTTTTATATCTGAAAAAAGTTTATTCAGATTTTTCCTGTCCCATATTGTTTGTGACATGATTCTTTCTCCTGAGGAGGCAGTGAAAGCAGAAGCAATCAACAACTGTACCCAAAAGACATGGTCGCCTTTTCTGTCAATACTTGCCTTGTCAACAATAAGAGAAAAAAAATTAATACGTTTTACCCACAGATCAGCTTGTTACGGTTTCGAACTCTCTTTACGCAGTGTATCCACCCATCTATATTACCTGATGGAGATCAGTTAAAAAATTTATTTTGTTATGAAAGTATTGTTAAGTCTGGTGTACACTCCAAACCAAATCATTACGTTCCCCTTGTTCCAGGTTGCAACCTTCTTAAACGAAAATCGCACCTTGCATTTTTCAACTTTATACTCTAAGTAAACTGCCCCTAGTAGCAAAACCTTTGATGTTTTATAATGAAATGACTACGCAAAACAACTGCAGTGAAAATGGTTCACTACAGTTGAATATTACAGTCAAACTCTTATAAAATTAAAATATAACAAATGTGTAGCTAAATCAGTTTTTCCAAAAGTTTTTTGTTTTCTTTTTTAAAATTATCATAACAAAGACCCGAGAATAAAAACTTTATTTCTACCAGTTTTAAAATGTAAACTTTTGCCATGTTGTTCTTAATTATATATATAAACTGCCACCAAGACAAGAAACCCTTTTTTTCGCAGATTAATATTTACAGATTTTGCAAGATCTTATTTTGTAAAAGGGATAAATAATGGGTTAAGTTAAAGTTGGTTTATTATATATGTGTAGTGTATTAATTCCAAAAATTAAATTTGTACTTGGCCACAATATGTGAAAATATGCCGTTGGAGCATAATCAATCACTGGCCCGAAATAAAAAATAGGACCTTTTGATGTTAAATTTTCTCAGTATGGTACATTGGCCTTAGAAGAATTAATGTGTTCAAAAACCTTACTTGTTTGTTTGGTCTAGATTTAGAAGTTTTGTTACAAAACCTTTATCGGCCTCATTTAAATAGATCAAATTCTGCAACATAGAAAGTAGAGCTAATACAAAATCATTCTTTATGTCTATCCTTATGTATATAGAGATAAATAGGAATAACATTTGTGATATGACAAATTTGTGAGAGGTTTCTTCATTTAAAAGGCAAAGCCATAAAAGTGCACTACAGGTTACATTCAAGTGCCTCACTTAATGTGCATCCCATGGGCCTGGTTAGTATATCAAATAAGCTCATTATATTTACCTACTTATCTACATGAGTTCCAATGTTTATGTTTTTATGAGATTCTTGCGCATGCCTGGAAAAAATCAGAAAATTGACAGGCAAAAAAGTGCAGACCTTAGGTGAAGAAAGTCAAATTATGGTTAAAAACTTTTGTACAGTATATGTGTTCTAAATCTAAACTACATGCAAGTTATATATATATTTTAATTTCATTTTCAATAGATGTCTCTACCTGAAATAAAGTTTGGAATGGACTGGTACACGGCTTACCACCTGCATTATTTTGCCTGCCGATTTGTGTAAGAGGTTTGGGCATTATAAACAACACACGTCACGATGAAAGTCAGCTGCATGGTTTTTAGCCAACAAAATGTTTCTTAGAAATGTAACAGATAATTTAGCTAATTTGCCCGCATAAGATTTAGTAAGATTTAAAGAGAACACAGCCAGCTTGTCATCAAAAAAATTATAAAAATAGAATCAAACATTGACTAAAAACATTAGTTTTGCACCCAAGTAGGGTAATGACTTTAACAACATTGATATATATGGCTACTAGCTATTAATTAAGATATCAGCAGTTTTACAGGGAAAGACAAACATATATCAATTTAATTATCAAGATAAATTTGATTTATATCATGTAGAACTAAAATTAGTATCTTTTTAACATAGTTCTCAAACTAAAGATAAAGTTCATGCAAAACTTTAGCTGGTCTTTTTATCCACTCCACAAAATAAATCGACCGCCATATTTGTTTTACTCTTGTTTACATGAAACTCCCGCGCGGGGCAGAAATAAATTTTTGCAGGGCAAGAACTGTTCATAAATTATTTATTGGGTATAATTATCATAAATTATAAGCGATCATGTGACCAGCCTGTTCCAGGGCCTTTTCGCCGCTATCAACTTATCAACAAGGCAAAATGCCTTGGGAACGAGGTTGGCGAATTTGATCTTCCATCGCGTGAGCTAAACGTTTAAGAAGAATTTACAAAATGTATGGCCATAATATCCGCGTAACCTCTGCGCGTTTTCGTCGTTTATTACGTAGCAGACGTTAGACCGCTCCAGCAAATGTAGCAACCTTGAGCCACAGGCGTTTAAGCTTGCGCCCCTTTTTGGTATATTTTCCACTTCTAAATGGTTGTCTTTAGCAGACCCGCGTCTCTACAGTTCGTGTACAAGATGGGGTAGGTTCTCTGAGGACTTTTACCCTTCACAGTGCAGCCTATATCCTTGTGTGCATATTTTTTCTTCTGTTTGCGCTGTCCACGCACGCTAGCTCTCTTGTCAGTCTAGTTTTAGACTTATCCAGATTGCTCCTAGGTGAGTGTGTTCGACGTTTGATATTCGCTAGTCACAAACTGCACATTACGTCACTCACCCGGGAGCAGTGGTTCTCTCGACCAATCAATATCTCAACATTACAGGTGCAATTCACCTACAAATTATAATTACCCAAACAGTCACGTGACTCAGCCTCCTTTAGCGATAGAGAAACTCGCTTTTTTCTTTTCTTATTAACCTAATCGGTTTACTAAGTCTGTTCAACGTGGCCAACAAACAAATTAAAAGAGAATTATATAGAGGAACCTTATTTGTCATAAACAGACCCGCAATAATTACCCACAGCTAACGCCAGGTCGGTTGGTTTTGATTCTATTGTGGATCAATTTCACTACCCGAGTGAGAGCCAGCATAAGAGGATCATTTTCCACGCTGTCAGTGGTGTTGTACGGGCCCTGGCATACGATGCGTGCCTTTCCTGATAGGTATATCTTCACCCTCATCCCCAGGTTTTTTTGCCTTTTATGATATGAGAGAAGACGGCAAAAATATCCTGGTATCGTTGAGCGATTTTGACTAATATATGGCCAGATTATGCAAATAAGTCATACTTTAATTTATGCGACCAACAATGGCGGAATTTTAACGGCCAGAATTTTATGTTCCAGCAACAGAAAACGTACTAACATATTGTATTGTCTCACGAGTAAAATATATAAGAAAAATAATCTTGGTAACTGCAATAAGCGTCTTTAAAGTTTGAAAAGAAGTTGTGCTGTTTTATTAGCAGGTTACATAATACTTTAATATAGTTTAGCTAGCTATAGCTAGCTAGGTACTTCTGAATAAAATTTTTCTTTGCTGAACTTAGATAGTACATTGTTAGATTTCAAATCCAGTTGATGGAAAAGGTTTTTATTTTGGCGCTTTAAATCCTATGGAAAAAACAAGAAAGTGAAGAGAAGGGCAGAGACTACTTTCTGGATATATATAGACAGCTTCAGATATTATGAAAGCTTGCGTTAGACCATGGAGGTATAAAAGAACAGGAGATAAATCTTCTTTAGAGCTATTGAAATCATGCGTGATGCCAAAACAGGTGTCGCATTCAAAGAGAACGAACTCATCTTTAAATTTGCCCGCGGGAAGTTAGTTCGATTGTTTAAAAACGAATTCTGATTGGCCAATTCGGACCAACTGTCAATCAATTTAATTCGTGCAAAGAGTCGCCAAGTGTTGTGTGCAGTAGCAGTAGCCAACAAAACTACGATTACAGTCCTTATAAAAGGGTTAACCAATTAAATAAAATAAAAATAAGTTTCTCTGTTAGATATTTAATCACACGGCCGTAAAATGTTAACAAAATCTTCCTCAGGATCTTAAGTACATCATTCTATAAAAACGTTTCTCTCTTCACTCTATGTTCACATTAAACATTTCACATTTATTATCTTATTCTTCTGGGCTAAGAAAAAAAGCGAAAGAAAAAAACAGCATGATTTTTTAGAAAGCATCTGAAATTAACGTGTATTAGACACGTTAATTTCAGATGCTTTCTAAAAAATTCTGATTGCTTCCTTGAAATAGCGCGAGATGTTATCGAGGAGAATCTAGGGCCTAGGTGTTGACAAAACAGAGATTGATAAAAAGACTTTCTTCTAAAGTTTGCCGAACTATATGGCACAATTGGTGTACACATATTCAAATAATTTGAACACAAAGCTAGCTGAACAAAAATGGAACCACTTTCACTTTGTTGCGTTGTGAGTGACTGAAGAAGATAAACAGCAATCTTGACAAGCAGATAAACTATAAAGTTGAAAAGGTAGACAGAAAAAAATATATGCAGAAAGTAAAATGAAAAAAGCTTATACTTTGTACAGGTTCACAGATGAGGAGCGGGATTTTTAAGCGGTCACCAGCAATAGTAGCAACTCGGTAACTCACCGACTACCAGCCCTCCACCTACTTAACTTCCTGACTATGAAAGTTCTCATACTCCTCCTTAATCTGGATATATTAACAAGTATGAGTATATGTACTGAAAGGAATATAATAAGCTAAAGGTTATTTTGCACTACAAGAAAATTTTCCGTGGAATGAAATGGAAAGGAACAGAAAAGTTTCTGAGCATGCATACTTAAAATGAACAGAAAATTTTCTTGCCTGTGCTTCTCATGATTGAAATTGTCAGATAGGGTCTAAAAAAAAATGTGCCATGCTTGATTGGTGCAACCGAGTTTCCTATTTTCTTATATCACAGAAAGCTACTCTGTCATAATTTTGTAAAATTCTTTTTCTGAATACCCATAAAAAAATTTCGCCAAATTTTAGTTCAAATGGGCCAATTTTTAACATACAGCGTATTTTTAAGCTGCGAGTGGGTTGATTCTACCCGCCTTTGCGTGAATACGGATATATAAGGTATTATTGAAATCCATAGACTTCTAAAAGACGCTAGATCCCCCCTTCTCCAAATTTTATGTATTTTTCTTGAATAAATTCATCACTTTAAGTAAATATTTGACAAATTTCTGCAAATAGGGTATCTGATTTTAAACAAATATGTTGTTATTGCATTTTTCTGAGGAATAAACAAACTAAGTCTCTAATCCTATCATAATTTGCAAACGTAGAAAAAGTTGAGCTAGCTAATAGCTAAATGTAAACAAAGTACCAAGCAAAAATACATAAAGATAGCTGTTATCAGCACGTCTGCAGTAGGTTTTTCATCACATGCTAAGCATATTAAAAACCTTTTTGTTTTAAGCTAGCTAGCTAAGCACTTACTAAAATACAGGGCTGTTGTTTTTATTATTTCAGCAGTCTACTACACGCTTTTTTTTTATAAGAATAGTGTTTTTTCGTTGAGGGTGAAGTATTCTTATGATTTGGCAAAATATGAGGGTGAAGTATTCTTAATGTATTCTTATTTTTCAGAGTAACGTTTCTGTCACATGTATGCACAAGAACAACTATTTCGCAACAGCTGAATATGGTTCTTTTGAATGAGATGTTCACACATATTTTTTAGTATACTGTTACGCATTTACAGCATGTTTATGTTTTTCTCCCCAAAGATATTAATCAAACCAAATATAACAGGTTAAAGATTTGTCTCATTTTGATTTCCCTAATCTTTTGGCTAACTAACAATTTTATTCTAAGCAAACTCACCCTGGAAATATTCTTAAGATATTCTTACAATTTCGGCAATTTTCACCCTGATATTCTTATAAAAAAAAAGCGTGTATTATTTCTTAATGTACAACGCAGCACCAAGACCGAGTCAGTTATATTGTAATAAAACTAACAAAGTAACACCAAAACGTTTTTCATAAACTTTGCTAGCTTTATAAAGTTTTGTTTACAAAACTGATCGATCACGGCTTCAGGAAAAAATCATCATAATTATGCGAAATGTAAAAGCCAATCATATTTCAAAATTCGGCCAACGGTATTTTTCGCCGTCATCCCTCATATCAAAACGGCAAAAAAACCTTGGGAAAGGAGGGTGGGTATATCTTCTGTTTATGTTATTTTAACTTGTAGTTAGTATTTGTATACTTATAAGTATTAGTATACTATAAAACTTGCAATTTTCAACTTTTCAACTTCAACAACTTTTTCTTTCTTGCCTAACTTTTCATTTAATTTCCATCCTTTCACTTTTTCTTATAATACTGTCTCCCAATATATAGTTATCGACACTTTAATTAACAGCATTTGTACGATTCTTGACATCTTGTTCGATATTATAGTCATCAACGCTTGTGTAAAATGCTAATCAACAAGTTGTTCAAGTAGATTTTAATGACTCTCTATATCTTGTTGTTATTCTCCATTTGTTAATGTAATTTACGAACTTTATCAAGTTGATCACTAATCGATGGATTTGTTTTCGTTTCTGCTTCTGCAATCCTCACTGTCCGTCACGCTTTGATGATTTTGTCGCTGTGAAAATTCACCAGTTTGCATTCCGATTTTATTCAAATCTTTCTGTTTCAGTAATTCTCTTCTGCGAAACACGTCCGCTCGCGAATCTGACATTTTTGGACCTTCACACTTTCTTTTACCCTTTTTACCCACGCATCCCACAACAATAGCCACAACACCAGCAAGGACTAGATAGAGATGGTCAGCCACAAATTCGAAAATCTTTGGCAGCAGTGCGAAAAAAGAATGACACAACACTCCCTGTTATTCTCAAGACAAAACTCTTCCCACCACCACTAGTATAAAAGCCACACCAGTACCACTTTAACGCGTAACTGCCAGTACGTTAGTCAAAATCAACAACACTATGGCTGTTACTATTGATGCAATGGACCTAGCTTTTTGAACAGGATTTTCAGCTCCATGAGCTTTACGTGCTGCCTCACGTTCGTTCTCCAATTTTCTAGATCATCCTTAGCCTTGGCGATGTCGTCGTTCCATATCTCTTGTTGTTCCTCCATTATTCTAGGCTGTGCTTTCTTCGCTTCTAGTCTCGTAGAAATTCATCTTGCTTTGTAGCAGTTTCAGGTTTCTGCGCAGGGTTTGGAGTTTGGCGTTTAACCCTTTTTGTTCTCGCTCTGTACAGGCTCCGTTGAAATAGGCTGTTCGTGTTATCTAGATCATTCTTAAGCTGTGTCATCATCTCAGTCCTCATCAGTGTTTCCTTGCAAGTCCTCATCAGTGTTTCCTTGCAAATCCTCGTGATCCTTTAGATGTTTTTGTGCTATAGCTTGACTTATTCGGAGTAGTAAACTCCGTAAACTCAACGGTTTGTCATCCGTAAAATCTATGAGTTTACGGAGTTTTCTTAGCTTCTGCTTTATCACAGTAATCGATCAAAATTGGCAGTCCTTTTACCAACCTCGTCTCCAGGGTCTTGGGGCCCGTGAGCCGCTATTACGGAGTGGCCAACAATGATCCTGGAACAGGCTGGTCACGTGATACAAAAATGCCCAGATAGACTGGGCATTTTTGAAATTCCAAAGATAATGAGATGCAAATTTGGCGCTCGCCTTTAATAGCAAGTTTAGAGATGGCGGGCGAAAAAAGACACAACATCAAAGAAACTTTTTTGTTTGACGAAAGCAAAATTGTCAGAATATTACTGACTTTACTCTATTGCTCTGGCTTAGCTTCATTGTTTAATATTATTAAAAAAATTTGGCAGCCCAAGAAATAGAATTAAAATATGTTTTTACTTTTAATGACAAAAATTAATTTATTAAAAATCCTAAAAAAAATTACCCTGCATGTTACGTTTTTATCCCTAATTTGAATGAAATTCACCTAAAATAATTATTACAATGTAGTTTTCCCATAAATTACTAATCAAATTATGACTAATTATTAGATTATAATTACAAATCTTGAGTCCAAAAAGTAACACATTAATAATATTGCCATTGTTACTTTGTTATCACATATCTGTCCGGGAATAGTGTTACTTTTCTTGTCTGATGCTATTTTTAGCTTCGAATAGGATCAAAGCAAGTAATTTTTTGGATGTTATCGTGCTACAAATCATCTCAAAACAACAAAAGAGATATTTAAGTAACAAAGTTACTTTTTTGTCAATTTCCTCGCGTAGCTTAGATTTTGGAAGAAAAAAAATAGTGCATCATATTTGTTACATGATTATCATTTTTTATACAAAGTTTCATGGAAATCAAGGAAATAATTTTTAAGTTATAGCTGAAAGATCAAATTTGGCATTTTTTGAATGTTCACATCCTTGCCTATGTTTTTTGAACATGTCCATGTGTGCTTAAACATAATTTTTAAAAATATGATTAAAGGCGCGTAATCACCCTTATCGAAAAAAATTAACATATACATTTTTTATATTTATTTCAAAGTTCAGGTGGAGTTTTGACTTTCCTGAAAATTTGAGGACATAAAACCTACTAGAAATGGAAATAATGGTACTTCAATATCTTGAATTTATTGGGGTTTTTTTCCAGCCGCCATATTTAACGGTCTTGTTGATCTCTTATTCTCGTCTAATAAGCGGGCCGTCGCAAAATGTTCGTGTGAAACCGTAGGTAAACAAACGGCCTTATCTTTAAATGAGCACTGAGATGGAGTTCGATAAAATCGCCATTATGGTCGGCTCCGTTCACGCTGTTCTTTTTGGCTTGTTTTTCTTTGTAAAACATGGCATCAAAATATGGAAAGAAGTTTTGGTTCTGTTTAAAAAAGCGGCCGAGCGTAAAAACATCCGTATCACTTTCTCCACTTAGATTTAATTTTCTTCTATTCTATTCGCCATTGTTTTTGGAGACCAGACAAAACAAAACAGAAAGAAGAAATCACAGCATTGCCTCGTGGTTATTAATTATGATAATTAATGCTTCTCACGCTCTTTCTTTTTTTATTAGCATGACCGGGATTATTGCATCTTATAAACCAAAAAGCCCAACGGGGGAGAATGCTCATTGTGATAGTTGAAGATAGTTGAAGCACTATGGAGATAATTAAATTTTGAGCATGAAAGGGGAAATTCTAAAAATTTAATTGTGTAGATTTGATACTGTCTCCATAAGGAAACGACTAACTGTTTGAACAAAGGAAAATAATCAAAAAGTAAGACAGCTAGCGAGGCGAAGCTGTCTTCAGAAACAACAACAAGAAGTGGTCAGTGTTGCAAAGAAGTCTGATTTCAGTAAGTTAAAACGTTTAAATAATAAAGAATAACACAGAAACTTCGATTGATTTATCTGATTTATCATGTTCGGAACTTTGTTGATACATTTATAAAAGCATTACGATGGAAACACAGCTACGGATACTCTCCCTCATTCATTATTTTTTCTGTAATGGCATGAATCCAGCAACCATGTGATCGATTTTGCCGTGCGTTTATTATCGCATGATTCGTGCAATGAAATGCAATGGCGGTTCTGTAGGCGAAGAGAAATTGGGGTGAGTTTGTTATTTCTATGAAACATTTGAACATGTTCTGGTTGTCAGTTTTCAATAAAATTTTCAGGATAATGTTTTCTTATGTATATCTTTCAATTTTTACAATAAAATAGGCACCTCTAAAAAAAGTTGCCTACAGGGTGATTACGCGCCTTTAAGCTACATAAAAATTATTGTTAAAATATGAAATAATAATGATATGTATCGTATAAATATCCGTTTTTTTTTTTTTTAGGGATAAAATGTATAACTGAGAATGAGGATTTCAAGCAACTTTGTCTCGTAAAAGTTATCTTACAGAACGTTTTAATATGCTTACACGATACAAGAGGGGAATTTCTGCAAGCCACGTCTACAAACAAATCTTTTCGGTTTGCTGCTTACAAGCAATTCATTTGGTTCGTTTTCCGACGACTTGGAAAAGGCAATCGCCGAGTTATACCGTCGTGTGTGGTGTGGAAAATAAGACAAGTTTTCCCTGAAGAGGATGGTGTCCATGTCCCTTACTCGGAAGAATAAACAAAAAATATATAATATATAATATGTGATTATAATTATAGAAAAAAAAATTAAAAGAATATTTCTAATTATGAAATCGCGATCTTTGATTCTCTAGAATATCATTTTTAATGGGTTTTTCAATCGGAGCGATATTTTTTGGTAAATTAGGAGGAAGTTCTGTCAGCACAGCGAACCATACTTAATTGTGTTCTAATATATTTAAAAAATCCTTGTTCTTATCTTAAAAAAACTTCTCTTCACATATTTAAAAATCTGAAAATACTTTCTATTTGCTGAGTTTTCTTAACACACAAAAAATCCATTCGCCAACTATGACGTCACGGTTATTTAAATAACAGAGAACAGGATTGTAAAAAATGGCCGAATAAGAGTAAAAAAACACTTAAAAAAAAAAGAGTTTTTTATGATAATAAATAAGACATTTCCAATAAAATAAGATGAAATTATTTTTTTTGATATTTCGTGGGACCACTCCTTTAAAATGCTATTTGTACTTGGCCACGATTTGTAAAAATATGCCAAAATATAATAGTAGGACCTTTTGACAAATTATCCTTCGAATATCCTTTTATCGACTGTAACTTCTATAAGTTTGAGCGATCATGACATGATTGGTTGTATTAGAAAAATTAATGGCGAAAGGTTTCCGAAGAAAACAACTTGTTGTCGTAACTATCGTTCGTATGATCATGAACAAATGATGCAAGATTTTCGAAACGTCAACTGGATGTCAGTTTTATCGTGCCCAAATGTTAATGACGCTTTAAACATTTTTAATTTCATAGTGAAATCAATATTTGATAAACATGCACCTTACGTCACTAAACGAACCAAAAGCCGACCGTGCAAATGGATAACAGACGACATTAAGAATGTTATGAATGAAAGAGACAATATTTTACGTAAGGCAAGAAAAAGTAATGATGACAGTCACTGGAGAAATTATAAAGTCTTGAGAAATCGTTGCAATATCATGATGAGAAAAGCAAAAGCGAGCTACACAAAAGAAGTTATCAACGAGAAAAGTAACAACCCAAAGGCTTTTTGGAGATTAGTGAAAGAAATATTCCCAACGAAAGTATCTAAGAATGCTACAGTAAATGACGAAGCGTATAATTGTAACAAAGCAAAAAGCTTTAGCAACTTCTTTTCCACCATTGTTACAAATCTCAAGAAGACTGCTTTCAAGTTTACAGATTGTATATGGCAGCATAGAAAACCGATACAATCTCGAACAAAACAAGTTTTTCACTTCGAATATGTTTCCATCGTTTTTTTTAGGAAATTTCTGAAAGAACTGAAAAGAAAGAAAGCTACAGGCATGGATGATCTTCCCTCAGGCATGCTGAAAGACAGTGCTGATGCTATTTCTCAACCATTACACTACATCATTAATCTTTCTCTTCAGACAAGTACAGTACCAAATGCTTGGAAAGAAGCAAAAGTTGTTCCAGTTTATAAATCTGGTAACACATCATTTGTAGAAAATTACCGGCCCATATCTGTGCTACCGATTTTATCAAAGCTTCTTGAAAAGGCAGTGTGTACGCAGTTGACAAATTTCCTTGAAAGTAACAATCTTTTAAGTGATTGTCAGTTTGGATATCGGGCAAACAGATCCACCGACTTGGCTACTTCTTCTCTTATTGACGACATTCGAATGAGTGCAGAAGCTGGAATGTTGACTGGTGCAATATTTCTAGACTTAAGTAAAGCTTTTGATACTATAAATCACGATCTTATTATTAAAAAGCTTGCTTCGTATGGTGTTTTAGACGTGGAGTTGAGGTGGTTTACCGACTACTGCTTTTGTCGATCGCAGTATGTTATGATTGGCAGGCAGTGTTCACCAAAGTCAAATGTTTATAGTGGAGTTCCTCAGGGGTCAATATTAGGACCGTTGATCTTCCTAATATTTTTCAACGACTTTCCTGAACATCTATCAAAGCCAAAATGTATTCAGTATGCTGACGATACCGTGGTGTATTTCTCTAGCTCCAAGTTTGATGAAATCGAAAAAGTATTAAATGATGAAATCAATGATTTAAAGAAATATTTTGACAAGAATGAGTTAATACTCAATCTCAAAAAAGGAAAGACAGAAACAATGCTATTTGGTACAGCCAAGCGTATTGGGACAAATCTCTAAAAATCACCTTGGATGACCATAACGTAAATCATACAACCACATATTGTTATCTTGGCAACGAATTAGACCCTTCATTGACAATGAGCAATAACTTTGATAAGTCTTACAAGAAAGCATCGAGCAGATTGAGCTTACTTTCAAAAATGAGACCCTTTTTGAATGTTAATGCTGCTGCTAAAATTTACGAAATGGTTATTGTTCCTGTTCTGCTTTAGTACACTTGCACACATACAGTCAGGCGCGGATCCAGGGTTAGTCAGATAAGTCGCGTGACTAAGTGTAAATTTGACGAAAAATGTTAGCCAAGTGAATGATGTCGAAGATCCAGGTGTTGCATACGGAGGGCGTTAAAAAGTCCGTTTAGATTGTAATTTTTTTACGGCGAAAAGCCACGGTTCACAGCCCTTTCCATTTCGCCTATGGCGATGGTGACGTCAAAGTTGTGACGTCGCTACCATAAAGACTGAGAGGGTTCCAAATTATAGCTTACAGATTTTGACTGATTCATTTTAACTAATCAGTCACTTAGTCAGTCAAAAATCAAATAGCTATGGCCCGCAACCCTCCCCAACTCACATAAGGGGCATGTGACGTCAAAATTGTGACGTAATTTTCGCACTCTATGCGTAGTCCAACAATGTGTGGCCTGTAGCCGGCCTAGGAAATTTAGGTTCCGTACAGCGTGGTTACTTATAACCTGTTAGGCTATAGTTTTAACTCCCATCCGTCAAGATCAGTCACAAAGACTCACGCCATTTGGCTTGGATTCTTTCCGTACTATCATGGCTGCCGCAGACATGTTGGTGTGGGTTCTTGCTGATTTAAGGTGTGCTAATGTTGAATCTCTTCGTGAAATGCAAAAAGAACTTTTAGAAAGTGTTCATTCTCGGACATTTTTGTTTTCTGGAGATATTTATCCCTTGGTCGGTAAAAGTCTGCATCCAAATCCAGGTGCAGATATATATAGCTACATTCCATCTGCGGCAAGGTGTGAAGATAAAGGAATTATTGCTTTAAGGTGAGAAGTATGTTTTTTACTCTCCAACACACCTTACATTTTTTTAAAGGTTTTCAGTATATTAGCTACGAAAAGGTAGTTAAAGAGAGTTTTTCACAACAGACTATTAAAAATAAATAAAAAAAGATTTAATTAGCTAGCTGGCTAATTGTTTTTTTTAATATGAGCTCATTGAACAGATCTTTTGTCATTGTGGAGGAGTTCTTTCTCAATTAATATTTGTGTCGTTATTAGAACCAAGAACTTGACATCTGGATAAGTAAGGTCGGTGATGAGATTAAACAACTCTTCGAATGGCTATTAGGAAACAAAGTTTGTTGAGTGGAAGGTCATGGTAAAATATATTATTTTTAGATCCAATCCATCAGGAGACTGTCTATACAGATTAGCATCGTTGGTATTTGTAGGTGATAATTCTCTTGTTGATGTTTTGAGAATCTTGACATCCATGGAACTTTTCTTGCATCCTTCCTTTTATTCCAAGCATCCTTGTTTTTCAATATGCTTTTAAAAACCAAAAAGAAAATATTTTTATATCTGAAAAAAGTTTATTCAGATTTTCCCTGTCCCATATTGTTTGTGACATGATTCTTTCTCCTGAGGAGGCAGTGAAAGCAGAAACAATCAACAACTACCCCTAAGACATGGTCGCCTTTTCTGTCAATACTTGCCTTATTAACAGTAATAAAAAGAAAAATTAATACGTTTTACCCACAAATCAGCTTGTTACGGTTTCGAACTCTCTTTACGCAGTGTATATTGCCACGCCCATCTATTTTACCTCATGGAGATCAGTTAAAAAATTTATTTTGTTATAAAAGTATTGTTCAGTCTGGTGTAGACTTCAAACAAAATCATTACGTTTCCCTTGTTCCAGGTTGCAACCATCTTAAACGAAAGTCGCACTTTCCTATTTCAACCTGCAAGTGAACTCTATGACCTCATTATATATCGTTCCTGTGCATCTGAACAAATACATGGGTTGAGGTGTGTATGTATCATATCACATTTATGTACATTTCATCTTCATTATCCTGATCTTTCCATATTCTTATTGTTTATATTATGTTTGTGTTTTATTTTGCTGTCCATGGCTGGTGTGATCATTTGATTCACCTAGTCATGCTGATGAAGCCTGATATTGGCAGAAACAGCAAGAATTTATAAATATTGAAATATATTCACAATTGTCTCACTTAATTGTAGTTAATCCCTGTTAATCTCTGCTGTTGCTTTTGATTGATAAACAGTATAAGTTCTACATGTTAGCACAGTTTTTAGTGACATTAGTGCTTTTATTTATCTAAAATATGACGTATAAGACGGAGAGTTGTTTCTTATAAAAAATGTTCTTAGGAGATTTTCTTATAACTTAGCGTTTCTTTTCGTCAATTTTAATGATAACTAGATGAATCAGAAGACAATTTTCGGCGATTTTTGTACCCGCAAAGCTCAAATAAGCGAAAGTTTCTGGGGCTTCACCCCAGACCCCACTTGGGACCCCCAGCTGCTAAACTCAAGCCTAGTCCAAATATTGCTGCTGCGCAGCAATATTTTGACTAAGCCTTGAAAAAGTCTGGATGCGCCCCTGACAGTTAAATGCTACACAAAAACGAAAATATGAATCAATCGTAAGGCGAGCGAAAAAGATCATAGGTGGACAGAAGAAAATCTGTGGAATAGAGAAAATGAAATTGAAAAAGGTGTGCAAAGTTGTTAAGAAATGTTTAAATGGCAAAATGTGTACTAACTTTAATGACTACTTTACTATCAGACATCATGAAATTAATACAAGAAATAGAGGACTGATGTTAAAATTACCCAAAGTGAAATTAGAATTTGGGAAAAAGTCTTTTCTTTTCCAAGGAGCCAAAATTTATAACGAGCTCCCTTTAGCTATTCGATCCTCAGATCGGAATTTTAACACAATGTTGGCAGATCATTTCAATTAATGATTTTTCCTAGATTCAAGACAGAAGTTATTCTTATTGATTGAAATGAGTTGTCAACAATATTTAAACTTGTTTTCAAAATAAATTTTCAACATTTTTCACCACTCTTATTTTAGTCTCAGTTTTAAGTTTACAAGCTTTTTAATTTTTAGGTTTACAGTCTTGCAGTTTTCACCATTTTCTTTTAACTTATTTTCATGGTCTTGTAATTTTTTGTTTAAGAAACAGGTTATACATTGATAGCAGCAATTCATTTTGTTGAAGTATATTCATGTATATATTGTATTATGTATATGAAACCTGTATAAATATTACTTTATAATAATAATAATAATAATAATAATGTTAAATTTTCTCAGTATGGTACATTGGCCTTAGAATAATTAATTTGTTGAAAAACCTTACTTGTTTGTTCTTATTTGGTCCAGATTTAGAAGTTTTGTTACAAAACCTTCATCGGCCTTATTTAAATTGCTCAAATTATGAAACCTAGAAAGTATGTAGGTAAATAGGAATAAAATTTGTGATATGAATTTGCGAGAGCTTTCTTCATTTAAAAGGCAATGCTAAAAAAGCGCAATACAATTTACATTTTAGTGCTTCACTTAATGTACATTTCATGGGCCTAATTAGTATATCAAATAAGCTCATCATATTTACCTACTTACATACACGAGTTCCAATGTTTATGTTTTTATGAGATTCTTGCGCATGCCTGGAAAAAATCAGAAAAATTGACAGGCAAAAGAATGAAGAAAGAAGAGGTGAAGAAAGTCAAATTATGGTTAAAAACTTTCGTACTATAGCTACTAGCATTTTTTCACTGATATGTGTTCAAATCTAAACTACATGTAAGTTATATATATATATATATTTATTTCAAGTTCAAAAGATACCTCTACCTGAAAAGTTTGGAATGGACTTACCGCCTGCATTATTTTGCCTGTCGATTTGCGTAAAAGTTTTGGGGATTATAAACAACACACATCACAATGAAAGTCAGCTGCATGGTTTTTAGCCAACAAAATGTTTCTTAGAAATGTGACAGATAATTTAGCTAATTTCCCCACATAAGATTTAAAGAGAACACAGCCAGCTTGTTTCAATTTCAATTTCAATTTATTTTGCCAGTAAGAAAATGTGCTAGATTTTACTATAATTATCATGGCAGGAGACCAATACTGTAGCAAAAGCTAATAATAATGGAGAGGTCACCCAAAGGTAAAAAAAAAAAAAAAAAGGAGGGAGGGAACTGTATTGTCTATGAAAAGTAGATACTGGTGTAAAAAGACGGGATGGAATCAAGTAGAAAGTTTTTTGGTACCACCAAAGTTTTGTATGCTGTTTGCAATTTTTGAAAAAAATCGCCACCCATTTCCATTTATTAACACCCCTCCCGTTTAGCAGTTTTTGTCTAAATACCAACCCCTCCCGTTTAAGGATTTTGAAAGAAAATATCACTTTCTGCAGGTGAAATAAAATGGAACAACGTCTTTTAATAACATGTACCACGTGAGGACACAGTGCTGATATTATCTTTCAACATCACAAAGAAACTGTTATGTTCTTTTGATTATTATTGCAATGCAACGGTATCATATTCAAACCATTTCGAACACATTTGCCACTTGAAATAATTGTTCGAAATTAGCGTAAGAAAAACAAATCTAACCAAAATCCCCCCCCCCCCCCCCCCCATTTTACGGGTTTCTACAAAAATCCACCTCGTCCAATTTATTAACACCCCCTCCCCTGTTTATCATATTTTCCAATAATATCGACCCCGCCCCCCCCCCCCCTTGCTATTACACCCATACACACATTCCTTACATAGTAAGGAAATAGGTCGAAAATAGGAATGATCTAATGTGGAACCTTTGTTTTTATAAATTGGAATAACTTGAGCTACTTTTAGGTTTTTTGGAAAAACTCTTGTAGTAAAGGATAGATTAATAAGCTCACAAATTATTACAGATAATTTATCTCTGATTAAGTTAATAATTTGGTATGGTATACTGAAAGGACCACTGAATTTTTTTGAATTAAGCGAGTTCAGGCAAGTTAGTTATTATTAACAATAAGAGAATTTATACGACCATCACCCTTTTTACGCCTAGATATTATACTGTTAATTCCTTCCCAAACCTTTTTAGCATTATTTGAATGTTTAGTAAAAAAGTTGGAATAAAAATTATTTTTACCGATTCTGCAAAGATTAACAATATTGTTTCTATAATTTTTATATTGATTAAAAAGATTAATTTTCAAAGATTTATCTTTCTCTTTAATAAACTGTTTATATATATTATCCCTTGTTTTTATTGATTTACGGATAGATGAAGTGATCCATGGTTTAGGGGTAGGTTTTTTCCTCTTTGATGGTTTGACAAAAGGACATGTTCCTTAACAATTAAATTAGAGATGGTGTGATAAAAAGTATCAAAGGAAAAATTTACATTATTAGCTTGTAGTCTGAGAATAGCTTCCCAATTTATAATGTTAAATTCTTTGAGAAAAGATTGTTGGTCAAAGTTGTTCCAATTGCGGATGGGGACCTCATCTTGGAGGAAGAAAGAATTGTAAGAACCTTTTCCACTTTTGGTTTTTGCTTGCTCGAGAGATGATCATTGATTAAAATCAATAGCTGCTAGCCTGCATCGTGCAACCATTCGAAAAGTGTGCTCTTTGGTGCCCACTTATTTAGAACTGAATGGTACACTTCTAAAATGCCGGTGTGAGAGAATTTTGTAAGATGCTTAATATCTTTTAAAATAGTTTTGTCCAAAATGACGGCTTGGAGAGCAACAAAAGCCTCTGATTCGGATTAAATCCATGCTTTGGTACGTTCTTCTTCTGGTGATAATTCTGAGTGGCAACATTCGTGATATATTTCATGTCCCGTCCAACTGTGTTTGTTTTGGATATGAAAAAGAACGCTTATCCATTTCTCTTTTAAAAGCAGCTGGCTTTGCTCGCAGGTCGCAGAAGACCACCAAAGATGGTTGCAAATTGATTTAATCTACGACCTTAAATCTTCACATGCTTTTTTCTTTGAAACATTCAACGGCTTTGTTTTGATTGATTTGCTGAAATGCCAAACATCAAACTGGTGATCAATATCTTCCTCTTGCTCCGTCAGGTATTTCTTGATTTGAAGATGTCGATCTGTGGTCAGCTGTTTGATTTTTAATCCAGCATTTTTTCCCTCGTCCAAAACATTGATGAGGCCCGTTTTTTCCATTCAATTCAATTCAATTTTCAATTCTGAGGTTACTTTATTTAACCTTTGATCAAACAATGAATACGTGAGATATTTAGCATTATGAACAGGACTGTCACAGCGACCGTCACCACTTAACACTAAACTTTGCTGAACATATGTTTGAACTGGTCATAGTAGCGAGATTTTGATACCCAGGGAATATCTAAAATTTTAAAGTATTTTTCAAGTTTTCTATAAGTATTTGAGCTGAAAATAACTGATGCAGCAAGTCTTATATTACCAAGATAAAACCTTTTCTCCATGGGTTGGGATCTCCAGATTGACGTGTGGTTTTCCTTGCATGACAATTAAATGCAAAGGGCAGACCCTGTAGTGATAACTTTGGTGATTATGGCGGGGGCAGTACAAATAAGGCAATGTTGTAAAAGCATGACCAATAAACGATGCATTCGTTTGTTTTCGCTTCTTCTTGTGAAACGGCATTTTCCATACAAAACGAAACGTCGTTATCCAAAGTCATTTCATCGTCGTCACATTGAGAGGTTGCGTCTTCTGCGTGTTGCTCTGCTTTCTTTTTGAGTATAGACAGCATCGTTTGTGTCTCCACGGATCGTACTGACGGAGCTACTACGATGAATTCAGTTTGGCAGTATTTCGAATTCTCAAGCAGACGATTCTCTCTGTCGATATGTTCCATTTCGGCGTTCTTCTGGATAGCTTCATCAATGAGCTTACGCTTTGTCAATGCAGCGTCTCTTTGCTCCAACCTTTGCGACGATTTCCTTTTTTGCTGTGCCTTGGAGTAGACAAAAATTGTCGGTAAAGCCCCCTCCGTTAAAATCTGTCTCGTAGGCAAACCAAGCATTTCATTCTGTAAAGAAAACGAGTTGGTAAATAAAATGATGATAATAAATGAATGTAGAATAAAACATAAAAAGAATTGACTATAAACATTACAGTATATATGGTTGTCATTTACAAGTATAATTTTCCTTACCTTGAGATCTCTTTTAAAGCAGTTACTATCAAAATGAAAATGACACACGTGGATGTTTTCTTCTTTAGGCATGTTGTCTCGTTTCAGCTTTGAAATCCACATCTTTTTTGTCTTTGTGTCTTTTGGAAGTTTGAAAAAACATTTTTTTTGCTAGAACTTCTAGTACAACCGAGTGCCGCACAGTAAACCATACTTAATTGTGTTGTAATATATTTAAAAAATCCTTCTTCTTATCTTAAAAAAACTTCTCTTCACATATTTAAAAATGTCAAAATATTTTCTATTTGCTGAATTTTCTTAACACACAAAAAAACCATTCGCCAACTATGACGTCACGGCTATTTAAATAACAGAGAACAGGATTGTAAAAAAGGGCCGAATAAGAGCAAAAAAAAAAGAAGTTCTTTATGATAATATTTCCAATAAAATAAGATTAAATTATTTATTTGATTTTTCGTGGGACCAACTCCTTTGAAAATCTAACAAAAAATCATCCAAAGAACAAAATATGTCCAATTATGTACCTTTTCAGTCTTTGTCCAAATATATTCGTGAAGTTGACATTGGAGTTTTGATAGACATTAACAATTTAAAAAATGGATGGTGTGTATCACCAGTTAGACCAATATGCTCTACGACAAGCTTATAGAGTTTATGTTTCCAAAGAAGGACAGCGTGTCGTTTTTATTTTGTTTATTGCTATTGGTGGAGACGGTGGGCCTGGAAGTGGTCTTTCGTATTTGATTTCTTTTCTTAATGTCGGGGAGCGTATTGTCTGTAGCCCCGAAAATTTCCTTCTGTTTGGTGGTAATATTGAGTAAAATTCTGAAATATCAAAGACATATGTCTTACAAGTAACTTCTGATGTTAAGTTTATAGAAAGTCAAACATTTATAATAGCACGTACAGAAGGTAATGTGAAAGTTGAATTCAAATTAACTGAACTTTCAAATGACATGAAAATGTTAGCGTTCTGAGCAGGAGAGTTAACTAATGCTGCCAGATATTTTTCAACTTTTGCGAATGTTAGTAAAAGTGAAGCAAATGATTATAAGAAGAATTTTGGCTCGTTAAGTTCAAATGATTGGTTTCCTTTAGAATATGCTAAACGAACTTCCGATGCTGTGAAAGTGGAAAAGAAAAAAGAAGTTTTGTACGATACATATCATTATTATTTTATCTGATGGACTTGTTTTAATTTTCCGACGTGATGTCATCAAGTGATAGAACCGCGTGACAGCACATGTAATCTGATCATCTGCTTTAAAAATCTTCTTTATTCACCGCAAACAACTTTAACATATCATTCTCTAAAAAATGCATTTCTCCAGGAATAACTAAAGAATGAATAGGAGGACCAACATCAGCATTCAGCAAAGTGGATATTTTTCCAGTTACTATTTTTTGATCATCCCATCCCACACGTGCAAGAATGACAGCATAACAGTCTTCAGTTATTGCTAAAATATGAACAATCGAATTCAAGCTGTGTGGCCTGGGTGGCAATAAAACTTTGAAAAAACACACCTACTGCATTCTTTATTTTCCGCATTTCTTTGATTCGAAACATACAGTAATTGTTGTATCGCGTCCTGCGCAGTTAAGTAGCGAGGTGGCTCGTAAATCTTCCTTCCTCTGTAGAAAAAAATTATTAAGTATATGTGTCTATGTATCGGAATAGAGTAGGATTTTTATGAGGCAATAGTTTGCCGCAAAATATTGTCCCAATTGGCAGATAACAACTTACGGTTCAGGATGGAAGGCGGTGATTTTTTGGTACTTTTCAAGTTCTATTTGTTTACTCAAGACATATTTTTTTAGTGAAAACAGAAACAAGAAATACCTCATCATATTTTCGATAGTCTGTTCTTTAACTTTTATGTCTAAAAGTGAACAGAAAGTTTAAGAACGCATTTCTTTATATTGAGCAACCCCAATTTTAATTTCAGTCTAAGTTGCTAAGAAGTTTCCAAGCGTATTATTCTAATTTTACAAGATCTCAGCTTCACAGTAGTTATCCATAGTAGTTTATGTTATTTATTGAAAAACTGTTTTGTAGGTTGCTTGTTAGAATTCTCCATGTCGGTGACTCATCGAAAAACGGGTACCAGAAGCTGAAGGGAGACATTCACAAATTATGAAAAGAATGCATTTCGCAAGACCAAGTAGTTAAAAAGGTATTGTACGCATATAATCACATACAAGTTTTTTTATAAGAATATATTTTACCAGGGTGAGATTTTGGTTTAGAATTAATGTGTTTAGATCAATGGAGAAATAAGAATAATGACCACCCTTTTATATAAAAAGGCATGTATTCACAACTATTGAAAATCTTGAAAAATGAAAATTCAAACACATTCACAGAAAAAACTCTTTTTGAGTATTTCGTAAAACGAAGGAGAGAAATAAAAACAAAAACATCAGATCGTTAGATGTACTTTTGTGTGTGCAACATGGTCAAAAATCCTTGCCAATCCGTGCAAAATCGATCATCACGTGATCGATTTCGCACGGATTGGCAAGGATTTTGGACTTCGGAAATACTCGTGTGGAACTTACCCAATAAACAAAGAGTATGCAAACCTCTCTTTTTGTTCCCAATTATTTTACCGTAAAAACTATCTGGTTTCCAATTCTCTGACCACATCACTATAGATACTGTTTCTCCAAAATTGTAAAGCTGTAATAACAAAATATTAATATCTATTTTATAGATTGATTGTTAGTATGATTAAATTATGAACAAATTTAAGCGTAAGATATTTTGACCGCAACATAAAGACCATATAATAATTTGACTACAATTATTTCCTTTTTTAAATCCGTATTTCGCGCAGCTTCATTTCGGCACCCCCATGGAGTATACATTATCTTGACGGTTTTTTCCGACAAGTCTCTATATTAATAATAGTCGCATTCTAGCTGTCGGCAAAGAGCGGGTCATGCTAACCACGCACAAAACCTTCAAGCTGCAAAAAACAAATGCGATATTCTTTTACCGACTTTGTTATGATCGCTCGCGCGATGTAGCCGTGATTTTTATGAACCAATCATCCATTCTTTGCGGCCTAACTAATAGAGAATGCTTGATAAAGCATGGCCCGCTACCACGAGGAATTATTGATTAGTCCATACCCGGACGGGGCTGAAAATTCTGACGACGGTAGTAACTACTGAGGATCTCGCAATTTAGCTAGTATCTACAACTTAACAACCAATATCACCAATGTTATTGGATTTATTAACAAAAAACCGAACATATGATAACCACAAAGTTAAATGTTCAAAAAATGAAAACATGTAAGGGATTACCACGAGAATAGCGCCTTTGCTATATTTTTTTACATTACATACATACGAAGGAAGATGAAACGACCAGAGTTACAACAGCCATTTTGAATGTTGTGGTTTGCAGGTCAAACTTTGTTGACATTTTTCGTCTAATAATTTTTTTTTATATGTTTCTACAAGTTAAGATAAGTATATCGTCACGTTTTCTAGATATGTATAAATCATAAACAAACCGAATATTGGATTTTGGCTACAAACGTAGATGGTGAGGGAGAAGAGCATAGACGGCTAGGTAGGGAATGATCAGCTTTTGGACATCATCGCACTTATTTGCGACTGTATTATAAAGGATAAAAAATATATGATATGTATATGCCATACACAGAGACAAGAGTTTGGAATAACTTGCAAAAGCACTCTTAGAAAAAAATCTGAACTTTGGAGCATTAAAATCACTCAGGACTTGCACTAAATCAGTACAAACTGTTGAACTTATAGACAACATGGATTTTAATACCTTATGACTTGTTCAAAAACATTATGCCTTAGAAACTAAATATATACAAAAACAAACTTAAATGAAATAATACATCCACCAGGAAAGAGTATTATGCATATACGACAGTATTACGTTTTAAGCACTGTTTAAAGAAATATGACAATAACAGATCATACTACTCTTATACTACTCGAATAATGTTTGTCTTTAAGTGAGGATAAAGACGTGTTCTTTCTTCTATATTGAAATCTTTCAAGTTTATTAATCTATCAATCATGGTCAGCGCTTCATGCGTGGTGATCTTCTCTTCAACGTCATCATTTTCAAAATCGTTATCACTCTCATCAAAAATATGTTTCATGTTCTTGAAATTCCTTAAAACTTCGATAACAGCTGAGGTTTGTGGAAAGAGGGTTAATCGTGGAGGTGGATATGGTCTGGAAATACCAGTTATATATAAGTTTTATGGACAACAAAAGTTGATTGACTGGTTTGCAAAGAAAATTGAGGCTGTAAAAGCCGACATTTCTTGTAAAGTTTCAAAGTGTTTAAAATAAATATTTTAAAATTATTCAATTTTTCATTATTTTTGTATGCTGCTCCCTAATTTTTTTGACTGTCCGCTAATTGGAGAGAAAAAAAAGCCTACAGTTGCCATTTCGTGCCAAAAAATTTGTCCGCTAATCAGAGTGTCCGCCAGTTGAGTGTCCGCTAATTAGAAAGTCTTTTATGAGACTTTGACCAGAAAACGGCCGGTGCATGAACAAAGTGTCCGCTAATAAGAGGTGTCCGCCTTTTAGAGTGTCCGTTAATTGGAGAGAATACTGTAATAAATTCCTGCAAAAATTAATTTTTTCCAACATCCACCTGTGGCTAAGTTTTTAATTTTAGTATTCAATGACCGCTGACATTCTTTTTACCTAAGTTTACATGGTTGATATCGCAAAAAACCTTCCTTTTTTCAATTTCAAAAGCACGCCAAAATTATTTATTTTTGTCATTTTCCAAATTAAATTCGGCCAATTGTCACTTTCCACTAAATTTTTTTCTGTCAAGGTATCGCTAGCACACTTTAACCTATTTGCATGTGTATGGAGGTGCGCACATACTGTCGAACACCTCTTCTGCATAGGTCTTTGTATCGGTATGAGTAGTACTAAAGTCAACATATGTATAATACAGTTTTAACTTTACAGTAATAACTTTCATATTTTTTCAAGTTTTCAAGCCATATTTATTAAAGCAGGCAGAACAAACAAACACAAAAAACATAATAGAATGTTGTTGATATTGTTGAAAAAAGTATGGATTAAGAAGATTATAAATTAAGAAGTTCATACTATTTCTAATAATTTATAATATGTTTTTAGCCATAAATAGAAAAGCTTCAGAAGTGATTTTAGTTTATTGACAATTGAAGCAAAATTACTTTACAAATATCAGACAATATTGGGTCTTTCCACCAATTTGGAACAGTCTTACTCTCTTATGAGGAAAAGACTTGAGAGAAAAGAATGCATCATGGAATTAAAATCCAACGAATAGAGGTCCATTTTTTTGCTTCTCTCAGCCCTGGAAGAAACATTTCTACACCAGACAAGCAACCACAATTAATACACGCTTTTTTTTTATAAGAATAACTTCTATAAGAATATCAGGGTGAAAATTGCCTAATTTGTAAGAATATCTTAAGAATATTTCCAGGGTGAGTTTGCTTAGAATAAAATTGTTAGTTAACCAAAAAATTAGGGAAATCAAAATGAGACAAATCTTTAACAAAATCCATGTTTCGGCTAAGTATGCACAGTAATATAATAACAACTCTTAAACTAGCAAATGGAGAATTCAGCTGTCGCGAAATAGTTGTTCTTAAGTGCATACATGTGACAGAAACTTTACTCTGAAAAATAAGAATACATTAAGAATACTTCACCCTCATATTTTGCCAAATCATAAGAATACTTCACCCTCAACGAGAAAACACTATTCTTATAAAAAATAGAAGCGTGTAATCTACTGAAAACAGGAGATATTTCTAATTATTTTAGGATGTATAAATAGAATAATTGTACAATCAAGAATGTAATTTAACACACTACACATTTTGTCTCTGCTATTTAATTTCTGCACATGGCTTAACAGAAACCTAAATAGAGAATGCTGTTTCCAACTACAGCTTTTCATCAAACAGCACAAAAAAAGCGTTTTAATGTTTTTTGACACCCAGTTAGATAATTGATATGTGCTTTCATTGTTATATTCTCTGGTTGTTTTGTACTAATGAATGATAGAAGACGGATGTTTTTGAGGAACATAACAATAACAGACAAGAAAGTCATGAATAAAAAATGTGATATCAATATCTGAGTGATTATTCATTTCACGCAGTTCCTCCGAAAAGTGCGTTTACTATCAGAAAAACCTTGCGAGAAGTGCTTTTTTAGCTAAAATATTATACCCCATGTTTTCGGGTGTGACTGGTTGTACAGTTGTTGGTTTTACATCAACAAGGTGTTGGGTACAAACCCAATGCAAATTCGCGATGGTACTTGATAAGCACCATTGCTGCATTGGAATACTGAACAATTTTCTGTGGTCGATAAAGCAAAACAGCGGTTTTATAGATCAAAATGAATTTAAGACTGTAGTAAATACATATTCGATAATTTTATACTAAGTGAAGACGTTCTAACAGTACTGGATGCATTATTTGTGTCATTGGTCTCTTATTGCACGGCAATGTCACAAATTTATCTCCTAGGTTGGTAACTTGAATGTCTATTTCGAATGTATTCATATTATTTTATTTCCATTTATCACCATTGGGTTAAAAGAGCAAACCTTGATCACATTGTCGGATGTAATATGTCAGCAACTGACACACCATGAAATTTAGAAAAGTGAGGAAGAAGTCGGCTGTTTTAATTTTGCTTACAACTTGCAAAATGCTTTGCAATCTTCTTTTTATTTTAGGTTAATCAAAATTAAAAATATTAACACAATTAGGACTTCAAGAAAACATAGCAGCGATTTTACAAAAAACATGTTTACTAACCTGTAGTCCACAGCAACCAACAGCGTTCATAATAGAAGCATTGTGCACAACTTTGTATTGAATTTCTTTCTTGCGTGCTCTAATGATTAAATCTGTGTGTGTGGTGGCACTATACAAACAACAAAATCAATTACAAACAGCAATTATTAATCTTCCTACATTAAACGATATTTACTTATTTTTTTATAACGAAACCAGGATTTTTATTTCTGCCTGGACAAATGTTTTCCTTTTTTTCCTTTGCATAACACTCGTCCCAAATAGAATTTAGGTATTTTTAAAAGGTAAATGCAAGGCCATTATTTTTTTTTTTTTTTTGGGGGGGGGGATTATTTACTTTCTGGTCTGATCTACAGAAAATGCATTTTTAGTACATCACAGCAGGCATGATCTACTTACTATAAACTATTGATCACGGGTGCGATAATAATATGAGGTGTTATGTACGTTGTTGCCAAGGAACGTTAAAAATCAAATCCAACAGGAGTGGGTGCATCATACAGAGAAAACCCTGTGCAGCTTTTAAACTGAATCAATTTTTAATACCTGTACACATCAAAGAGAGCACAATGAGCTTTTTAAATAAACATTATTACCGACGTTAAAGCATACTTAAAACAATTTTGATGGTATGTACACAAAAAGAGCAAGACTTTAAAATAACCAGAAATAAAACTAAAAGAAAACAAATCCCTCATCATTACAAGAACCTGAAACAAACAAAAGAAGCTGGCGGCAAAAGAACTGTATGCAAGTATATTAAAAGCATCTCGTTTCTGTACTGGTGCAATCACTATACTGCCAATTAAGATCTTGTATAGCTTGTTTCCTTTCGTAAAGAACATGTCAACAGCCTTCGGGAATAGTCGTGGAACGTTTGTTGTGACGTTACATGCCAAAAAACCCAACTAAAACATACATCGGAATACGAAGTAAATTGAAAGCTACAAGACAGAAACCATTGCCAATCATTTAAACATAAGATCACTGGCTGGTGGCTTTGTGTTAGAGCGTTCGTCACCAGTGCCAAAGGTCTTGGGTTCAAACCACGACATGACAGAGACTATAAAAGTGTGAATCGATCCTTTTTGCTTGATGTTCAGCATGAGAATAAAGTTGTTATCTTAAGTGGTTGTCTAATTAATTGCACTAGGACCCCCTTCGCAAAACCCTCATTGATAACAGTATCATTAGGAAGTGGAGAGCCCATCCTGGGTAAATAATAATAATATTAAGTAAACGTTGAAGGAAGACTTTAAAGTTGGTTAGAATTCAGAAAAAGTAAGAACTTTGATATTTTTTAGATGTTCAGTTTAAATGTAAGCTGGAGCTACGTGTTGTAAAGCAGACTCTCATTTTCCAGAAAAAAAGTCACTTAAAACTGCTGTTTTTTAAAATTTTGTGTAAACTGGTGTGGAAATGGACCACATGAAATACACTGAAAAAACGATTTTTTGTAGAAATATAATTCACTGTAAGATGTTGTGTAAGTAGTTGTTTTTGTGTATATATATAAAGTTTTGTTGGGAAAAACTGTATATATGTGATGTCAGTTTTGCTGGAAGAAAATTCCATGGTTTCACGTTTTGTTTTTGATGAGAATTTAATGTAAAAGGAGAACAATTTGCAAGGAGTAAATTCAAAATCAACAAAAATCAGCTTTTTCAACAGTATTTCTACACCAATGTTAAAAAGCAAAGTTTAAAACACATTAAATTTATATCTACAAAAGTCATTTCTGTACTGTGTGCAAATATATATTTTTCAACAAAAAAAAACCCCTTCCAAGTCGCATTTTTTATAATTTGTATAAAATCTAATGGACGAGGACTGTATGCAATATACGAAATGACAGACTTTTGTGTAAGATTTTATGGGTAAAGACAATATACAACATGCCGAATAAACTGATTTTTATTGATTTGGATTTGCTTCTCAGAAACCGCTCTGTTTTACATTTTGTGTAAACTTTTGTGATAAAGTACCCTATACAATGTTTTCAAAATAAGGATCTTTGTTGAGTTGAAATTTACTCCTTGCTTACTGCTTTTTTGACATTCCAGTTTAAAATATTTGGTGAAGGGCAGTATCATTCCAAGAAAAAATTTTTTTTGTGTTCATAACCGGTTGATTTTCACATTTTGTGTAAATTTTTGTCGGAGAGGATGGTATGCAACCAATATGACTGATTTTTCTAGATTTAAATGGTTTTCAAACTATGTTTTTTTGACATTTTTGTATAAGATTCTAGGGGAAAGACAATATTTAAAATACGTATTGTTGATATGTGCTAACTCTTGCAAGCCTTCTTTTTGATATTACAGATTAAAATATTGAAGGTTTTCAACATAATTGCTTAAGATGTACATATTTGAGATGCCATATTTCTGACGTTGTTATTATCAGTGTTGTGACTGTTGATGTGGTAACTTTCTATCAACTAGATTTTACACACCTTGTAAGCTGTTGTTTTTTATAATTTTGTAAGTTTTCTGGGGAGAATGTAATGCGATTTGACATTTGACAAGATCTTACACCTTGGAATTACACCTTGCAAACTTACTTTTCTGAATTAATTTTTTTGGTAAAGGGCAGTGTGCAACATACTGAAATATTTGCGGACTACATTAAAATTTATATGACAGATCTTTTCCATTGGCCTTGATTAGCCAAGTTGATTTTTTCACGGGTCTTATCAACTAGTGGATGTGTTCATTTTTCTTTAATGTGGCCGAAAAAATTATGTCTTTTTTGCTGACTTTTCTGACGTTACGGCACAACGTCAATAACATGAATAGCTTAAATTTAAATTAATGAAGACATTACAATGCATCTATAACTTAAACGATTTACGCAGCATAACTCAATATGGAGGAAACAAACGTCGTTTCTGCTTCACAGGGAGATCAAAAATGTAGCAAATGTAGACGAACATTCAAAACGCTAAAAGGGCTAAACATTCATCTTCGCGCATGCAAGGTGAATAGTCATTTGCCTATACCGAACTGGCCAACGACAACAGCAAATAATGACGAATTCAGAAGTAAAGTTGTTCAGGCTTATGATCAATTGTGTTTTGGAAAAAGGATTTCTTTGAATTACCAAAGTGCAGTCACGGTAAAGATTTTATACGAGAAATGACCACATTAGTTTCGGCTTGGTCTTCGAAGTCTTCCGACAGAGATATTTGTTTAAAGGCATTGATGGTGATGCCATCTTTATTGCTATTACGCACTTCTAAAAACGCTAAAACAGCTGAGAACAAACAACATCTGGCGAGGAGACTAGCCCTTTGGAAAGAACGCAAAATTGAAGAACTGTTGCGTGAAGGTATGGCAATTCAATCCCGCAGAAATTCGTTTCACAAAGACCAAAATAAAGAAGAATTGTCTCGCAAGTTTAGTCGCTTGATGATGGAGGGGAAGCTAAATGCAGCTATTCGACTTTTGGATGAGAATTCATGCGGAATTTTACCGTTAGATAAGGATACAATGCAATGCCTTCTTCGAAAACATCCTAGTGCACAACCGAAGGATGACGCCATGCTATTGCAAGGTCCCATTAAAGATATAAACAATGTTATCTATGACGAAATTAATGCTGAATTGATGAGAAAGTGTGCGCTTAAAACAAAAGGTGCTTCAGGACCATCAGGTATGGATGCCGATTTTTGGAGGAAAATCATCGGAGGGAATGTTTTTGGCTCTGCCGCTGATGATTTGTGTCATGCCATAGCTTTAATGACGAGACAGTTATGTACAGATATTATGGAGGATCCGCACTCATTATCACCAATTGTGTCCTGTCGCCTCATTCCATTGGACAAACGCCCTGGTTTACGCCCTATCGGAATTGGAGAAGTATTACGAAGGATAATGGGAAAATCAGTCATGGCTATACCAAAACGTGATGTCATAGAATCTGCTGGATATGAGCAACTTTGCGCCGGAATTGAAGCTGGGTGCGAGGTCGCAATACATGTAGTCAGAGAAATGTTTTCTCAGGACGATACGCATGGATTCATACAAGTTGATGCCAGCAATGCTTTTAACAATATTAACAGAAGTGTTCTTTTACACAATACTAAGATCACTTGCCCCGAAATATCAACATACATGGCAAATTTTTATCATCTTCCAGCTAGACTATTTGTGCTTGGCGGACAAGAGATAGCATCAGAGGAGGGAACTACACAGGGTGACCCAATAGCAATGAGCATGTATGCATTGGGATTGATACCACTCTTAAGTTCAGTAATGTCAAGCTTTGATTCACACCAAATTAAATAAATTGCATTCGCTGATGATTTGACCGGTATGGGAAAATTAGAACACCTGAAAACCTGGTGGAATCTCATAAAGAAATATGGTCATTACATTGGTTATGAGGTTAATGACCAAAAGTCTATGTTAATTGTAAAAGATGAATACTTTAATAAAGCAAAGGAACTTTTTTCAGATTCTGAGATCTTTATAACCTCAGATGGCAATCGTCACCTTGGAGCAGTGATTGGGAATCATGATTGTTCTGAAAAATATACCAACGACAAAGTAAATTCGTGGGTTAAGCAGTTGGACAGTTTAATTGCTGTTGCAAGAACCCAACCACATGCAGCATATAGTGCATTTATGCATTGTTTAAGACACAGATATGTTTTTGTCATGCGGACTGTTCCGAACATCTCAGTACTTTTGAAGAAATTGGACAGAAAAATTGACGAGTTTATTCGTGTTATTTTAAACGATTATCAATTTAATGATAGTGAAAGATTGCTGTACTCTCTGCCAGCCAGATATGGTGGCTTAGGTGTTATTATACCTTCTCAAATGGCGGATCGTGAGTATGAACGTTCTTTGACGATAACCAGTCACACAAAAGAATGTATGCTTCAAAATATTGCTGTTTACGATCACCGAGCTGAACATGTTGTAGCTGCATGAAAATTATCAACATCAGTTAAATGAAATCAAAGAACAAATTACCGACCTCGAAAAAAATAAAGCCCTTGAAGCCAGCTTGGAGAATGGGTGATCGATTTGGTTAACTGCTATTCCACTCAAAGAACATGGGTTTGCACTTGACAAACAATCTTTCTGGGATGCTTTACGTCTTCGGTATGCGATCCCACTTGAACGATTACCAACGACATGTGTCTGTTCTGCCCCGTTCGATGTCCAACACGCTCTTTCCTGTCCACGAGGCGGATTTATAATCAACAGACACGAGCTTCGAAATTGCACAGCGGAAATAGTAAAAGAGGTATGCCAGGAAGTTATTGTGGAACCGCTTCTACAGCCTTTGACCGGTGAAATATTTAAGCTGAGGACTGCAATAACAACCAACGAAGCAAGAACTGATGTTGCAGCAAGAAGTTTTTGGGTAAAAGGACAAATGGCGTATGCAGATGTAAGGGTTTTTAACCCATTAGCCAAATGTCACAAGAATCTGACACTTCAAGTTGCTCATAAAAAGAATGAAAACGAAAAAAAACGTATAATCATATAATGAACGAATTATTCATGTTGATCACGGTTCGTTTACACCGTTAGTGTTTTCATGTTTCAGAGGAATGTCGAGGGAATGCAGTCGTTTTTACTCGCATGCCGCGGATTTAATTGCCGAAAAACGCAAGCTTTCAAAATCAATTGTTAGTGCTTGGATAAAGACCCGATTGAATTTTTCGTTAATTCGTTCCATGTTGTTGTGTGTCAGAGGAACACGATCGATGTATGAAAAGACACATAATTTAGACGGAGATATTGAACTTGCCGTGCAAGAAAGCAGAATTCAACGTCGTTAGTCGTGTAGTGTCAATCTTTATATTATGTGTTTATAGTTGTTATCTTTCCACGTATAATGTCTCCTGTCCTCTTTAAGTGTTTTTTTAATTGTAAAAGTCTTTCATTGTTATCTATAACTTGGAGGCCAAATATCTTTCAAATTGGGTGGTGACGTTAGTCACTTTTTACCGCTTGGGTAACTAGGGGCAAGCTGGGTCCTCAAATCCATTTTGGAATAAACAGGTTTGTGACGTCATCAAAAATTTTTAAACCCAAATATTTCTGTAACCGTTTCTCAAAAGTACACGATCTTATACATTTTCTTGATCAGCGTTTCAAGATCATTACGATGAAGGCAACATGTGGTCTTTGCTGACGTCAGCAAAATTCTTAAAGTCTTATATCTCCTTACCAGTCGTCGAAAATACATAATCCTATACATTTTCCTGATCAGCGTTGCAAGCTCTATACAATAGAGGCAACAGGTATACAGCAGGTATGCTGACGTCAGTAAAATTTTCAAACCCTTATATCCCCTTAACATTATTTTGACCAGAGTCTCAAGCTCTACACAATAAAACCAACAAGCAAGCAAACTTCCAAAAATATTTTTTTGTACATTGTGTTTTTGCTGACGTCAGCAAAATTTTAAGCACACATATCTCCTTAACTGTTCATTGAAAGAACATGATCCCATACAATATTTCTATCAGACTTTCAAACTCTTTACAATATAAGCTACAGGTTAACAAATTTCTAAAAACATACTTTTGTATATAAACAGGCCAATGACGCTGACGTCATCAAAATTCAAATGATGAATCTTTTCCGTTTTTCTTCTGCCTAAGTGGATTTTTCCACGGGCCTTATCGACTAGTCTTTGTATCTCTTATAATAATACGCCAGTTCTGTCTGTCTGTAACAGGCAAAGTGGATGTGTTTATTTTGCTGTCACCGAAAAATGCAAGTCTCAAATGTTAATCGACAAAATAAACGTTTCTACGTGAATAACACTAATTTATAACGTCAATATCTTAATTTAAACTAATGAAGCCATTGCAATGCAGTTATAACTTTGAGGTAAAATAACTTGGAAACATGGTGGTGATCGGGTCAAACCTAGGTTAAACCTGGGTCGCGGAATCCATGTTGGAATAGACGGGTCAATGATGTCATCAAAATACTTTTAAACCCTATTATCTCTTCAACCGTTCACTAAAAATACATGATCCTATACAGTTTTTTGATCAGATTAAACAAATTTCCAAAAAAAAATTTTTTGTACATTGGTGAGACTTTGCTGACGAAGACTTCTAAGACTCTTATATCTCCTTAATCGCTAATCAAAACCGATCTTATATATTATTTTGATCAGCGTTTCAAGCTCCATACAATACAGGCAACAGGTAAACAAATTTCCTCAGAAAATTTTTGTGTAATGACAGGACCTTGCTGACGTCATCGAACCTCAAGTCGAACGGTTCTCTTTTTATTGTACTCCTCCCTCAACCCTAACGACTAGTAATAATAATAACAATAAAATACGCAACGGAAAAGGCACTGGCAATTAAAGAAAGCTAATTTAACACCAGCAACACATTGTCATCGTACATTATATCATGAAACGATGCAGTGTTTGTTAGATAAAGAAGTTAATTATTCTTACTGACGCATCCAAAAACATATTAAACAAAATATTGAGAAATTTTTGTTAGGAAATTGTAGAAGCAACTAGAATTAAGGATTTGCATAAAAATTGTAATTAGTAAGACGTAGGCTTTATTGATAAGTTGCATTTGTGTCCTTGATGATCATAAAGACGTGAAACCTTTAGTTGCATACCTGATTGTTTTTTTTTTACCAGTGATGTTCTGCTGCTGTTCTATAAATTGTATAATATTGTACTTTAGCAACCGGGTAACCAGCCAAAGAACGAAAATAATCAAAACAAGCAATCTGATTGTTTAAGAGGCATTCGATTAATGTGCAACCTGGTTATTATTCGCCAATAATGCCCACTGAAACGTTATGGAAACGTTCGAATCTTAAAATTTGAAATGGTAACTTTAAATGTAAACAAATACAAAGCAATGCTGCAAGCCCAATCACAAAACAAGAAGTAGAACACCTTGTAGATATTGATTATTTTGCAACACAAAATCCAGTGGGTTTGCAACGAACTGTTTAGTGGTGCATAACCCCACAATTTTGCCATTGCACAAAAGACGAAGGAAGACAACTGAAGTTTTTGACATATAGAGATAGATAAAAAAATTCAGTCGGAGAATGAATACCAGCTTTTGCTTACAGAAAGAAGCATAAAAACACGAGATGCTGAAGGACCAGTTGAACACAAAAGGTCATTTAAAAGAAAAAAGAAGCCTTTACAACTAGAGGAAAGGTGTGACTTGTTAAGATTTTTAAACTTTTGTCTCATCGCCCACCTGACATGTGCAAGAAAGTTCGCCACTTTTTTACAAGCTCAGCATAATATTGATTTTAAAGTTAACAGAGTTTGGAATTATGAAAAGCCTCCTGGGAAAAAAAGGCATCAGGGATTTTATGAAAAAAGCAAGAGAATTTTTAACATCACAAAATGGAAAAATATTACACCACAGTGCAAGGAGACTACCATTACTAACCTTCTCAGCGAAAACATTAACCCTTTTCATATTCAGCAAATCAGTGGTAATAAAAAGTTCAAAAGTTTAAACCATTACAACATGGTGAACAATGTCACAACAAAAAATATGTCTCATATGATTTCTGGTTGTAGCAACACAGAAACACCCTCTTTCGCCCATGCACTATCCTCTTCTGTTATCCTATTGAACATACAAGAGTTGATAAAGTACTGGAACACCAATATTTCAAGGAGCAAACTTTCAAAATTGTACTTTCAACAAACATAAATCTGTCTGCTAGTTCACCAAATTTGACAAACAACCCTTATCCCAAAGGACGAAGAGGTATGATTATTGATGACGACAGCCAGTAAAATTGGTTAATTGGTTAATTTATTACTTTTATTTTATGCGTGTTTCCCTCTTCGTTCGTTTTAAGAAATGATTCTCACTGTTATTTTTGTTTTAATTTTGAATGCGAATTCAACTAAGTATGTAGTTTTCTTTTTGAAGTGAACCCTGGTAATATCGATATACTACATATGTTTATTTCAGGCATTACCAGAGCATATTGACCTCCGTCAACGCATTGGCCTCGCAAGCTAGGGAAAAACTTTTGGCGTAAGTCAGTATTCTCCGGTAATGCCCTCATAAACAGTTAGTATGGGCTTAATACTGTGATATAAATTGCATAACCCTATCCAGTATATTATGGGATGAAGAAATTAATGTACCGAAACATGCAGCTTGGTAGGTGTCTGTGATTGGCGAACGTTAATGTTTGGCCTAGTGGGCTCGTACCACTAAATGATTTCGATCTTGTATTGAAGGAAAAGGCCACTGAAAACTCACCTCACTAACAGACTAACAATAGGTATTGCCTCAACTACTGAAGCAATCCTCAGTTATATAAAGTGAAATGTGTACCCATAAAAAAGCTAACAAAAAACAAATTAACAACATAGCAAGTGTTGCCAAATCGATCTCCACGTCTTTGGTGTTCTTTTAAAGGAGTTTGTATTTGTTGATGTGCATGCACATCAACAAATACAAACTCCTTTAAAAGAACACCAAAGACGTGGAGATCGATTTGGCAACATTTTGATATCAACTTAGAAAATTTGTTAAATAGCCTGTTTTTGTCATGCATTGCAAACAAATTTTGAAATTTTTGGCCCTGTCCAGTCGTCCTAAAAAATATTTCTGGTCTGTTTATTAAAATTGTACTCAGTATACATACCCAAATGGGTCACCAACAACCAAGAACACAACATCATTTTCTTTCGCATTTGATAGAATTTCATCTACAGTGAAAAACAACAAAAAGGTGAGACAAGAAAATATTATTACAATTATTTCCCCGGGACAGCCTCTTCAGTTCACGCTGGTACTGCTATCCATGAGGGTTCTACAAAAGCTGTGCAAGCAGAGCAATCGCTTAACTAGGAAACAGCCTAAGATATTTACCCTATTCTCATGCTGACTGTCAAGCAGAAAGGAATGATTCACACTGAAAGCGAAAGCTTCACAACAAGGCTACCAGTAATCTTTACATAAAGCATTTGACACACAAGCTGTAATAAGTTTCTACTGAACAAAACGAGAAAAAAACAGCTGAATGAAACTTCTAAAGATGGCATCTCAAAGTAGGAAGCTTAATCAAGACGAAACATAAGGGGCAGAAGTTTTTAATAAAAAAATATTTTCATAAGGATTTGTGCTTACATCAAAACAAGAAAAACAAGAAAACAAACTCTTGAAGTTTCAACAGCCTCCCAGATATCTTAAAAAATCTCCACCCATTTTTAAAAAAACACTGACAGGTGCCAGACAATTGTATCAGCCGTTTAAAGATCACCTTTGGTGTTTTAAGGCTCGTTCCAAGTAGAACCTGCATATCTTAAAAAAGTAAATACATGACCAACAAGAAATCTGGCAGCTAACCATCGACTTAATCTCTTAAAGAGAAGGCAGGATAATGAATAACAGCATTAAAAAGGAATACAGAAATTAATAAGAAACTTATCATTAGTGTTACATTTTGGACAAATTTCACGATGTCACATAAAAAGTGCTGACATAAGCAAAAATTTATTGCCATTTTGTTCCTTTCATGACGTACTATAAGTCTTCCAAGTTTGATTCAATTTGGACATTTTGCTGCATGAGCCGGAATTTTTTTGATCATAATTTATCAGGTTTTGCGTATTGACGGCCTAGTTAAGAAAAGAATATAGGTGTAAATACTTAAATACCTAAATTTACTGCATTCTTTAATAAAATTCATATATTTGGCGATAGACAGAGTATTGATGCGATATTGAAAAAAAAGTTGTTAAATTTCGTTGTTTTAGCTCCCATTAAATGTTGATTGTATTTTTAAATAAAGAAAATAAAGACACTTACTTCAGCACGCAATTTTTAGATATTTGACGTCACACATACTTAGATTGTTTTTAATGTTTTTAACATATCCCCTGTTTTTTCACATGACTAAGTCAGGGAGTTGTGTTTCACAAAAAGGCATAAAAATAAAATAAATCATTTGTCATATTCTATAAAAACGTTCTATGCGACGTTATATTCGTTAAAGAGCCGTCATAAATGCACTGAACCATATGACAACTTTTTGTGTCTATACAAACTTTGTTTTTAATTAAATACCTTTAAACAAATTTTACACAAACGTTTTTTATTCTCCATTTCTACAAAATGTACCAATTATTGCATTTTATTTCAGACTTAATATAAAATTCTACTTCCAATGCAAAGATTTATTTGAACTTTCACAGCGAAATTCTACAAAGAAAAAGATCTTTTATATGCAAAGATTTTGACAATCTATTTTACACATTCCATTCAAAGTTCTATTTGCAATGCAATGACTTCCCTGGAAGAGTAACAAACTCAACTAACATCAGACCTGTTATCTTAAAAATGTTAAAAATATTAAATTCACACAAAATGAAATGCAAATTCTCAGTAGTTTAACAAAGTGTTTAGGGTTCTTTGTAAACCAAAATACTTCTCTTTGTATAAATAAGTCCTTACTGGGTAATATCTAAGAATGGATTTGATTATACTAAATTCATATTCATCTTTTTCATCCTCTTTGAACTGCAAACGTAATTACCTAAAACCAACTAGCTATTTCAAACTTCTTCCAAATAATGTTAAAATTTAGGTTGTGTTGATTTTTGAAACGTATCAGTAAATGCAAATTAATTGTCTTTCAAGACAACTTTATTTCGTCAAAGGGAATCTTTTTGAAGACTTTGGTCATGTGATTAATCCGATTACCCGATTTTTTCGGATTTTACACAAAAAACGGAAAAAAGGGATTTTCGGGCAATTTTAGGCCTTTATTCATGCACACTATGTAAAACCCAAAAATATATGTTAAATAACTTCTATTTGGCTGTCAGAAACTTAAATAGAATGTAAAAATTCGCTCTAGAATGTCAGTAATTGAATTTTTAGCAGATAGTGGTATAATAGACAAATTTCAAGCTTCCGATGACGTCACAGAAAAAGTGCTGACATAAGCAAAAATTTATTGCTGCCATTTTGTTTGTTTTATGATGTACTATAAGTGTGTCAAGTTTTACACACTTATATTTTATTTTATTTTTTTTTTGGGGGGGGGGGATATGAGATATGGATATGAGATCCAGGAACCACAACAACAAAATTCACTTTAGCTACAGCTGTCATTGTCAAGCAATGATCAAAATTATTTTTGGCTATTTATTAGTTGAGATAATCAAAGGATCAAAATTAACCAATCAGATAACAGCAATTGAAGTAATTAACTTTTTCAGGGACCTGGATGGAAACAATAAAAAATATAGCCCTTTTTTCTAATATTTTACTTTCCGTTACGTTTGTCTCGAACCAATTTGCACTTTTTTCTAACAATTGCTTTTCTAAAGTGCAGGTAACCATATTTCTAGAAGTTGATAGGAAATACTATTGATATGAGTATTTTCCATACCATTTATGGTTTCTTTTACCTTACTCGCTGTTCAACTGGAGTCTCCGCCTATGATATTTTTTTATCCAAGTCGATAATACGATCCTTCGTCCAGCTATGGTCTGCAATCTCATTTTTGCCTGTATCAGCGTTGCGTAGTGCTGTTTTGTTCTCATGCACACATTGTTTGAACAATTGTTTGTTTTACCAACATAAACAGCGTCACAATTCATATGCCATACTACATTATGATCTAGACAAAATCCCCAGGCATAACTTTTTCCCCCAGAAACAAACTGATGATAAATCAAGAGGTACAAGAAATGATAAGGAAAGGGGAAGTTTGTACTATAAGTCCACATCCTCAACAGTTGGATAACTTAGCTCAAACGTTTTTAAACCGTTCAAACGTAACACTTTTGGGTTTGACGAAACTGATAGGGAAATTTTCAGTAGTACCTGTAACACTGCAACATCGTTATCTACAAGTACAGTAGATTCAGAAATTCAAAACATACTGTTCTATAAGAAGGCTAAACGGAGAATCATTAGAGGAAACAGCCTGGTGGAAGGACTGCTCTTATTCAATGGAATCCAACGAATGTGCAAACGCAGGTTATAACTTTAGTATCGCTGCAAGAGTAACTGCTTATTTGTTTCCAATTTTCAGCAGTGCTTTTTTTTCAGTTATTACTGCATGTAAACATTATTTTATCCTTGTTTCATTATCTGGAGCTGGCACCAATTTTCGACATTTTGAAGTAACTGTTCAAAGTTTCGTTGTGTCACATAAAATTATCTTAAGGGATTTTTTTAATACAACAACATCATACTTTTGTTGCACGGGAAACAACTAATCCAACAAAATTCTCTGTAAGCAGACGAATGAGTGTAACAGGCTCCTGGTTTTATTGAATTTCCACGCCCGAAGGCGTAGGAAATTCTTTAAAACCGTCGTTTTTTTCTTTTGGAGCATTTTTTGAGAAAAAATCGACCCTGGGATTTCAAGTTCCTCTGATTTTTTGTTACCTAAATGTCATTTTAGGCCAAAATTGGTCCAAAAATTAAAACTACTTTATTTTCGACAAAATTTGGCACAGTTAACAAAAAAAGTATGCTGAACATAATGGTGACATTAAAATTTTGATTTTTGTAAACTAAATGCTGTTTAAGACCATAAACGTTTCAATCGCAAGACTTTCAACCATGAATGATAGGCTGTATTTTTTGTTAGCAATTTCTTTTAAAATGTGAGTTTATTATGACACGTTTCGTTTTGTTTGCGTTTGTTGTAAGATATAATGTCACTGTGTGCTTTATCTTCAGAGCTTCATGCACCAAACCTCTTCAAATGTTTGGCACGATAACACAACAAATTAGCAGGTTGTCATCAAATATTTTGGTAGCGAGCAGAAATTCTTAGAGCCCCCAGGGCTTCTTGTTTTACCTTCATTCGGTTCGTTATAACAGACATGAAGCTGTTACTATGGCAGGCCAAACTCTCTTTTTTTCTCCATAGATTCTCATTTTTATTCTGACATTTTAATCAAAATTTATAGAGATAATTTGGTGAGAGCAGATGGAAAAAGTGACAGTTGGAAATTTAAAGCAATTAAAAAGCAAATCAAATTGCGTTATAGTCTCTGAAATTTTTGAATAAATTAAAATCATAAAAAACAAAAATGTGCAAGATTTCAAACGTAAAAGTTACAACAGAGAGATTTATATAAATACAATATAAACAAATTAAATATAAACATCAAAGTGTGTATTATAAGTATTTATCAAAACATCCAAGAATGTTTTGCAAATTTTTGAAATCATGCTCATCACACCAATTTCCAATGCCAATTTGAATAGAATGTTTTCTAGAAGTTTGTGAGTGAAAAATGATTGACGAAATCGTTTGGGCAGGGATAGATTGGAAGTGATTTTACGAATTTGTGAGGCAGGGCCTTCTGTAGAAAATTTTGATCCTGACCATGTTATTGACAGCTGATATGGTGAAAAAGTTTGTCGTTTGACTTCCGGCCCTCATAGATACCCTAAAAAAATATGTCGAATCATCCCACAGAAAGAAGTGTTATAATCGCTAGTTTAACTCTATCCGACTTGAAAAGTGAGGAGGAGGAAAACGAATAAACGTATTTTGTGTTTTCTTTAAAAATAAAATCCGTTCTTCCATATACATTTCTTTTTTTTGTCACACAGAAATTAAAATTTAAATCTCACTAGTTTTTAATTCAACTGAATTTGCTTCGTGGTGAAAATGGAAGTTTTTGCACTCGCCTGTAAGCCGTTGTAAAACGAAGCCCTAATTCCCTACAGCGTGCTGCTGCTTTTATGCAGACCCAGTGTCGTTGCATGCTCACTCGCCGCACCTGTGTATATTGCAACTGGCTTAGCTTCGGCTGGCCATAATAGAATTAGTAATACCTTGTCATGTTCTTTTTTTTTTCCCTTGGACCTGACTGTCAATAAAAGTTCCAAACATTTCATGACAAAGAAGTTAAATGGCTGGTATTCCGACCAAATTGTCCAGCAATTAAAGGGTGGAAAGGTTTTGGAAGAGGTAGATGTCAATATATGTTTGTCAACTTTCATGACCCTTCACACAGGATGGATTGTTGATATCTACAACTACATGACTTCTGCTGATGGAAAAGAGGTGATCAACAATGGGATCAGGGATAGCTGACGTTATTTCTCTTGGTTTAAAGGAATTGCCAAATTTGGATCCATTTACAAATATGACCCCAATCAGGGATGACGATTCGACGCTGGAGTTGAACACAAATGCGATCTGCAACCTGACACTCGATGAAATTGAAGGCTATCAAATATATATCAAATAAGATGACGGTAACGAAAGCGATGAATGGGAATGCCCAGAAAGAAACGTGTTCGATCTGTTTAAGATTTTGACGATGAAGAAGATTTGAATTTGACTTCCAGTTATCCTTATGAAAAAATATAAGCAAGCTTCATTTCATGAGTAATTTTTACAAAGTGTAGATTGTTTTCACTAAAATTCCTTCGAATCAGGAAAATAAATCTACACAAAATTTATCAAATTGGTCATTCGCGAAAATTAATCCGCAGGAAATTTTTAAAAGTGCGTATTCGTGAAAATAAATATAAAAAAATTTAATCTCGTAAAAATTATTCCAGTTAAAATAATATAAATTAATTTATTCATGTATGAAGCTATGTATAGATCTTTTTTATCTTTCTTTATTGCATTGCACTTTTAAAGGAAAGTTATGGAGGAATTAAATTGCAAGTTTAACGATAAAGTTAATTTTAATAAAAAATATTTGAGTACCATTTTTTTGGCCTGAATTGAATGTGGAAAGTAGGTCTGATCTACTAGCTCTAATACAATACAATATTTGTTATTATATTATAGACTAACAGAGCCAATCTGATTTAACTTTGTTATTGATTGCCTCGCTGTTGGAACATGCATAGCAGAAGAGCTCTACTCGTAGAAAATACATTATATACATGGCAAATGGATAGATTTGATGTCAGGAGATAGAAAAGCGAGAATGATTCAGCTCCGTGTGTAAGAGCATTCAAAACCACATTCAACAAATTAAACAAATGCACTGTCAAAGGACTCCGGAAGAGGTATGAGCAGAAACTGTTAAAGGAAAGAAGTTTGTACTATTAGTAAAGTGCTCCTTGAGACCTGATGGCGGAAAAGTCTATAATTTATGTTGCCAGAAAGATTCCCTCTCTCTAAGCTGTACCTCACTACAAGATCTGTCAATTATTTGAAAAGAGCAATCACTCATACCATGATGATCTGGCAACACCAAATGTTTTCGAAAAGACTTGAATGCGATATTGTTTTGGTCTCTGAGGAACCTGATTCTTTTTTCTTTAAGAAATTTCTAAATTGGCTTTTATAGTTGTTAAACCTATATCTAAAATTCGTTGTCGTACTACCAATATATATTTTTTTACAACATTTACATGTTAATTTATAAACCACGCTGTTAGAATTACAATCAAACTTACCTTTCCTTCAATTATATGTTTTAGTATCATCAAAACTGAAAAAACCTGGCAATTTTTATTACTATGACCTACACATATATTTTCTCGGGAATTACAATCTCGAAGCTTAGCCCGAACCAAATTAGAGTTTTACAACGGCGAAAAGAAACTAAAGGCAAATCTGAAAAAACTTTAGCATGTTCTTTATCAAGCCTACAACATCAGTTGATGTTGATGTTGTAGGCTTGTATCCTAGTATTCCTATGAGAAGTGCATAAGAAAGTAGAGAAGACAAGTCTGTTTCCACTGATTCCCTTATGGAATTAGCTAAACTTGTTTTAAAAAATAATATTTTTGAAGATAATTTTGAGTCTAAGCAAAAGCAAGGGTACTGCGATTGAAACTAAATTTGCACCGCCTCATGCAATTCTATATGGATGATTTTGAACACAAAATTATCAGAAATTATCATCTTAAGCCATGGGTATAGTAGCGTTAACGATATATATTTTAATTTAGGAACATGGGGAGGGAGAATTACATAAATTTATTACGACCTTAATTCTATTCATCCTAGTATAAAATTCACTTTAAATTTTTCAACAATAAACTATAATTAAAGCAATGACAAATCCATTTTATGTTTTTAACAACAAACTTTTACACATACACATATGCAGAACATGCGCGGTTTCGCCAGTTACGTCAAATTAAATTTATAATGACCTCAAAGTACATTTCAAAAATATCAGATCTTGATAACAAAATAAATTAATATAAAAGAACAAACTATTTTAACTAATTTGATACCTGAATCTAAATCTTTGATTTAAAAATCCACTGGACCACTCCTTTAACTTTCTATTTATTCATTTTGATAGACTTCAAGCAAATTATGTCCACTTATATTTGCCTTCTACACAACCCCGTTTTGATAGTTATATATTTGTAATCCTATGTAGTATGTAAGGATTGAAAATCTATATTTTTATAAAAGAATTCTCTTTCAAAAAATACGACGTACACTTTGAAGAATATGAAATACATATTTTGTATGTTTTTCGTATATTTTTAGAAAGTATTTCACACATCGTACTTTTAAAATTGGAAAATTTCTGTATTTCGTATTTTGAAGAATATGAATTATGACGAGGTCAAGTTAACTTTACTGAAACATCTTGGTAAATATGAAAAAAATGAGTATTGTTTGAACAAACCATTGTATTGCGATGGGGCATCTCTCATTACGAGGAGAGGTCAAAGTCGCCACTGATATATTTCACACCTTCATTAAAATATGAGCCACTGAAGCAATCCTTGGCCGTGCTTCAAGAGGCAGCAACGTTTTTTTCTTGATTAAAGGAGAACTAACGATTGATAACAAGTTGTACTTAAAATGTTCATTATAGTGTATAAATATGAACTGTGTTAAATTTTTTATATTTGTGAGCTTTGGTTCTCAAGATATTTAAGGTCAAAGTAGTCCCATGGTCACCATCATAACAGTGTCGATTAGTACCATCTGCTCTGTAAAATACTAACTTGTGTGACGTAAGTCAGCGGGGATGTAAACAAACGCATTCTGAATTAACAAAGTGAGGGAATGCTAAACTGTGCCTCTTGCGATTGTCTAAGAGTAATTTTATTTATCATGTTTCGAAATAAATATGTTCTGCAGAAGAGAATGATGTTTCACCATTATAAATATAATTTTCGAGTTTTAGACATGAGTTATCACTTGTAACAAAATAAATATTAGCAACGTGTATTCAAATTTATTATGAAATTTTTCTTGTGTTATTTTTGTATCAAAACATCTTGAAAGACAACAGGTGCTTCGTTAATTTGCTAAATTTGAAAACTAAACTTCAAATGATTATGTGCAATAAAGTGTATTGATAGTGATTTTGTGGTAAGTGATTTTGTGATAGCAAAACAAAACAAAAACAGTCTCAAAGTGTTTTTCTGTTTACCTCCTTTATGCTAAAGGAGGTAAACAAAGGTTGTTAAATTCTTGAAAATTATTTTTTCTACAGTGATGTTGTTCTACTGGAATTTAGCTTGTCTTCTTCACCGTCGGAACCTCACGATAAATTTTAATCACTCTAGGAAAGACCAAGAAGTGAGTAAATCTTCACAAGTCCTGTTTGTTAACATGTACTTATTGTCATATAGAAGAGTAAGACAATATCACTGACCCCGTAAATATAGCTGAGAAAGTGTTGGTTTACATCAGAAAGATCACATATGAGTAGATGAAAATATTACAGAGCAAGGAGGAATATTAGAAAGCAAGAGACTATCGGAATAAAAGATTACTGAGGAAGGAAGAATATTAGAAAGTCTTATAGAAGACAAAAGGTTAGTGGTTTTACTAATTATCACTGTTGAGCTATGTAAATCTGTGTGATGTCACAAAGTAACAAAATATGTAGGAACCAAGTTGGCTTCTGTTCGATAATGGCGGCGACCGTTAAGGTAATTATCGTTTTCGGGGGACAAAATCTGGACATTAAAAAATAAAAAAATTTTATGCCACGTAAGAATGCTTTAATTACAAAAAAACATAATATGTAAGTTTTTTCGTTAGTTCTCCTTTAAAATTGTCTTCCTTGATATAGTTTCAAACAGTTATTTATCCCAGCAGCTCAGAAAATACATTTTACGAACATATAACGTGATAAATAAAAATTTTGACAATTTTACAGGAATCTTTAAATTCAAATCCTTTTTCAAAGTTTCTGTTTGTTTATTGTTGATATAGAAATTACCACATCTACCATTTCTGTTTGGTATTCAACTTTATGAACAGAAATACCATGATAGTTGTGAGATGATACAGTTAGCTACGTAAAGAGTGTCGTGGGTGCCCTTGCATATTCTGGAAAACTAGAAATGTAAAACTCGTAATCAAACACATACCAGCTTCTTCTTCTACCAGAGTACGATCTGCTAAAACAACTTCTCTTCCATAAAAATTTTCCTAAAAATATTGAAAACATTTAATTTAAAACAAGAAAAGGAAATTTGTTTGTTAGTGTAGTTATTCACAAAATGTTACCACATTGCTTTTAAAACTCCTAGACCTGTACATTACGACTGCTTGTTAGGTATTATGATAGGATACATGTTCTTTCATTAAGAAACATTTTTTGGGTTCAACCTGAATGTTTCTTAAATCTGAAAGAGTTTTTCTGGAAAATTAAAGAGCTCGACCTATATACCTTTAAAATGCTCTTTAGCAAGAGTTGTGCCAATTTTTAAATTAACTTTTTTTAAACTTTCTCGGTATTTCATTAGTCAGTAGGCAAAAATACCTAACCAACCTTGTCGTTCTTATTGAAAAAACATGTACGTAGTGATCAAAAAAGAAATACTACAATAATGTAATACGATAATGCTCAATTAAGCAACAAGACAATTATTTCAAATCACTCCTCCGAAGAAAGGGTGTGCTTATTCAAGGCAGTTAAAAGGAGGAGCCATTTTTTAAGAAGGGCACTTTAACAGTGGTGCTTAATAAAATATTTTCTCTCTGTGGAACAAACACAACTAACATTGACTTTTGTTGATACAGGCACATTATACTTTTAAAAGAAAAGCTAATTTAATATAAACACTGAATAAATACTGAAACATTTGACATTGCATTTACTTGAAAATGAGCATTGTTTCATTGGAAACGTTGTACAATATAAATACGTCATACACGTTTTAATTTTCTAATCGTTGACACAACCAACAACTAATTTTGTTGGTTCTGCTATTAATTTATATATAATATAGTTTCAATTATGCTTGCTGAACATTAAATAAGTCCCCCTTCCAAAGCCATCTTTACTTAAATAAACATTCCCTTTTCTGACAAAGGTATATGCAATTAGATGGCAGGGACACTATCCGGGAGCTTATTTAAAACATTTTCATAAAAGGGGGTGCCTAATCAAGAGGTGGTGTTAAATCGAACCTTCACAGTGCATTATCTGTCGATTCTCTTCAAAAAAAAAAAAAAATGTATACTGTACATGACCAAATAAAAAAACAGTGCTCAAGTAAGTGTCCTATCTAATTAAGCACCCATTCTTGAAACAAAAGTTTCTCGGAATTGTCCAAAAAACCACCAAATTTTAGAACAAATAAAGGTGCTTATTCCGAAACTTATATTACTTATATTTACTTGTTTAATAGAGCAACTGATAAATCTAGTTGATTAGTTTTTACTTCATTTTTATATTTTCTAAAAAACTGTAAATTTGAACGCATTGTGAAAAAAGAGCAGCCTTCTATTCAATTTTCAGATGATGCTGTTTTTAGCATTAAAAAAAGCCACAAAAGTAAAAGGTATAATACATAAGGCCAAGTGCAGAGTAGCAGTAATACTTATAAAAAAACATGTGTCTGTTGTGGATTATTTGATTAAACAAAAACAAATAGGATAAGAAACACATATTCTCACCAGTTCCTCTTTTCCACCCTTTAAGATTGACGTATATGCCTCCAAAAATACTTTGTGAGCTTTCTTGACAATCTCAAGACCTTTCACTGTTATATCTTTTGAATCACCAAGTCCAAGTCCAACAAGATAGAGCATGCTTTGTCTTTTTATAAAGGCATGAATAAATTTCATGTATTAATTATTGCATAACAGCAGGAGAAGCTCAGAAAAAAACAATCAATGAATTATACACTTCCTTACTTTTTTTCAATTTCATAAAACACACAGTAGGCCTTCGATACATTCATCAGCAGTGTTCATATTTTAGCATAATTATATATACGATACAAGTATGTAAAAAGTTTAAAAACGATATGACAAAAATTGGTTTACTTTTACTCACTGGTATATATCACACACCCACCTTTGTTCTTATCATATGAACTGAAGATAGACTAAGGTTACACTTAACATATTTTATGGCAGTTGGTACTTGAGCTACGTCTGTGCATCATATTGTGTTAGTAGAAAGTAGGTCACAAGAAGAACATGTAACTTTCCCTCATGGCATGCTTAAAGACATAGTATCCCGTCTTGTCTACTTATGTGCTAGGGAGATAACACTGGATCAATAGTGCAGTCGAGCAATCATAAGTCCCACTCGACCAGTCGTATTTGCAGCACTTGAGAAGCTAATGTGCAAGTTTAGTTACAAAAGCCTTTATTAATACAACTATATATTGTTTCAATCAGAAACAATTTATCAAAATAAATAAACTTGGTTGTTTATAAGAAATTAATAACGTAATTAAATAAAATTAGCGAGTTAGTGAGTAGCGTTGCCAAAGCAGTTCTAATTACCTTGAAATTTTTAAGACCAAACGACCTAAAAAATTAGACCAATAGTGTAGGAGGATTAAAACCACCCTCTCAAGTATCTTCTTCAACCGCTCCAGAACATTTGACATACGTCAAGAACAACTGATATTTTCTTCTCTGGCAACTTTTATCCAGATTTTATTAAAACTGCTTTCTGCAGTTTCAGTGTGGATACCTCAAGTCTACACATAAGCATATCACACATATTGAATAAAAGAAATCAACCAAATAGTTTAAAGAATTATCAATTCTTGGAAATAAAAACTTCGAATTTGGTGAGTTGATGCTGCTACATATTATTAATTGCTATCGTTCCCAGGAAAAACACAGTATTAGGAAGACAAATGTATTTCAATTAACAACGGTGTCATGTGAATATAAAGGGATATTTGGCGAAAAAGGTGTGAGGATGCTGGGCAAGCAAAAATACACAAAACTGTCCTGTGCAGGTACCCAAATTAATATCACTCTCCTCCAGTCGACACCTATCCTAGTCTTATAAAGCGTCACAAGTCATTACACTGACTTATCTTGTCTCAAACAACATCTTGTTGTTACCTTCTCGCAATTGTTTCCTTCTCGCAATTTTTTACAACTTCTCGTTGTTTCATTCTCTCCCTCTTTTTTACAACTTCCTGTTGTTTCCTTTCTCTCTTTTTTAAAAATCTTCGTTGTTTCCTTTCTCTTTCTTTTTTACAACTTCTCATTGTTTCATTTCTCTCTTTTTTAAAACTTCTTGTTGTTTCCTTTCTCTTTTTTTAAAACTATATACTCGTGTAAAATTGTCCTTTTCTCATAAATAATAATAATAATAATAATAAATATTTAAAGTGGCTAGCCCAGAAAATCACAAAAACCTATAGTTAGTGGATTGTTTCCACTGGGGGCCACTGGAACAAAAAAGAAACAAAAAATGATAAACCTTAGACTGCCTCAGCTCAATCAAACATAGTAACATTTATAATCTGTGAAAATTGAAAAGAAAAAGAATAAAAAACAAAAATTAAAAAGTTAAAAAGTGATCTCCATTAGAATTTGCCAAATACATTAGAGATGGAAGTCTTAAACGAAAGCAGACTTCCATCACAGGTCACTTGGTCTGGAAGATTATTCCACACTTTTGCAGCTCTAAATGGGAAGGCTTTTTTGCCAAATTCCGTGTTGACCAAGGGAAGTGTGAACCTGTTTTTTGAAGCTCCTCTTGTTTGATGATTATGACAGTTTTTTGTCAAAAGGAATTTTGAGCGCATGTAATCAGGAGCAATGTGATTCATGGCTTTGAAAACTAATATGGCATCGTTTTTGATGAGTAAATTATTCATTGAATATTCCCTCTCTTTCCCAAGAAAGGTACGGACACATTTTAATCGTTTTTCTAGTTTTCCCAATCTACCTTGGGTGGCACAAGCCCATGCCGAGGAGCAGTAGTTGAAATATGGCATGACAAGTGCATTAATTAAAAGGTTTTTTGTGTGAGGTGTTAAACAGGATGCAATGGTTCTAATTTTAGAATATTTAATTAGTATTTTTCTATTTATGTCATTAATGTGCTTTTCCCATTGCATTTTTTGATCAAATGTTACCCCAAGATATTTAACTTTTTCGCTCCTCTTCAAAGGAATACCCATATAGTTGATAGTTTTGTTCTCAACTTTTTTTAACTGGCTGTGGTTGCCGAAAAAGATTGTTTCAGTTTTGTCCGTATTAATAGTCATTTTGTTATTATTCAGCCAGAGGTTGACTTGCGAAAGTTCTAACTCGACCTGGGAGACAAGGGTATCCAAGTTTTTATGAGACAAAATAATTATTGTATCATCTGCATATAGATGGTGGTAGTTTGAATTGATGACAGATTTTAAGTCATCAATATACAAAAGAAAGAGCAGGGGCCCCAACACAGATCCCTGTGGCACCCCAAAAGCGTCTTCATGAAGCAGATCTGATCCTGTGTCGTTTACAAGAGTCAGCTGCATTCGGCCCGTTAAGTAGGACTCGAACCAGTCAAAGGCAGCATCTCTGATGCCAAAACACCATAGTTTTTTTAACAAAATTTTATGATCAACAGTGTCAAAAGCTTTTTTAAGGTCAATGAGCACAGCACAAACAAAGTTATGTTGGTCGAGCTCAGTAAGAATAAAATCAGAGACATCGACTACTGCAGTTTCTGTGGAAAAGAGTTTTCGAAATCCGGACTGTCTGTCATTCAGGAAGTTGTGCTCAGAAATAAAATGAGACATTTGCTCATGCACTAACTTTTCAAAAATTTTCATAGGAATTGGCAAAATGGAGATAGGCCGATAATTAGTAGGATCTGTTTTATTGCCACTTTTAAAAATAGGCGAGACCCTTTTAGTCTTCCAACATTTAGGTACATAACCAGTAAATAAAGATTTGTTGAAAAGACTTGATAAATAAATACTTAAAACTGACAAACCTGCTTTTAGCAGTTGTGAACCAATTCCGTCCAAGCCTGTAGCTTTATTAAGTTTTAGTGAACTAATTATTTTCTCAAAACTTTTGGTCTCAATACGAGCCCACCGAAAATCGTGTCTGCTAACAGGTGGATTAACATTAGTAGTGTCAGAAGAAAATTTGAGGCTAGTTTGGCACCAACACTGACAAAAAATGAATTGAATGTGTTGGAAATTTCTTTTGGGTGAGAAGTTTCTGTACCATCGTTTTGGACTACTCGTTTTATCGAGGTAGTATTGTCTGACTTATCAGGAACCAGTTTTTTTAGGGTTTTCCAAAGTTGTTTTGGCCTTTTTTGAAAGTCCTGCAAAACGTCATTATAGTACTCGTTTTTGAGTCGATTTTTGAGACCTATTACCTGGTTCCTTTTTTGTTTGAAAGCTTCCCAGTCTATGATGGATTTTGTTTTTGATGCTTTCCGTTTCAAGAAGTCTCTTTCTTTGATGGCTATTATTAATTCATCAGTGACCCATGCCTCAACACGGCCAGAAAATCTATGTGTTTTGAAAGGGGCATGTTTGTCAGCCACTGTTTTAACATTTTTATTCAGTTTCTCACATGCTTCATCAAGGTCATCATAATTATTAAAATATGACCAGTCTAAATTCCTGAGGTCCTTCAGAAAAGCCTCTTCACTGAAGTTCTTGTAGCTACGAACCTTGCATGTTTTAGGTTCAAATTTTGGCCTTTTGAATTTTCTGATCACATAAACTAAATTGTGATCACTGATGCCTAAATCCATGACACCAGTTTTATAAATACAAGAACTGTTAGAAAGTATCAAGTCTATAAGAGTGCTACTATTTTCAGTAACACAAGTTGGCTCCGTAATATGTTGTTTTAGGAAAAGAGTGGAGCATAATTCCTTTATTTTGGAGGAAAGAGCATATTTTGAAAGCATGTTACAGTTAAAATCTCCCAAGATAAAAACTTCTTTTTCTTTTGGGAGCTTGTTAAAACACTGTTTAAAATGAGTACACAGGTTTTCGGTACTCTGCAAATCACTACCTCCAGGTGGCCTGTAAACCCCACACACGTAAATAGGTTTAGTTTTTTTCAGGCACAATTTCACCCATAGTGATTCAACATTTTCGAAGTAAAGGTGTTTCAAAAGGTGGCTATCCAAGTTTTCATTAACAAAAATCAGAACACCCCCACCTCGTCTATTCCGATCATTCCTATAACAAACATAGCCATCAATTTTAACGTCATTGTCAGTGATGGTGTCATCAATTTTGGTTTCACAGATGGAGAATACATCAAGTTTTGTTTGATGTAGCAGAAGTTTAATATAGTCTAGTTTGGATGACAGACCATTAATGTTGAGATGGGCCATTTTTAAGCCCTTCCCATTTCTGATTGCCTCAAAATCAAAGTTTTCATCAATAGTAATATTGATGTTGTCCGGAATTTCGTCACCAAATGACTCCTCATTAGCAAAGGGCAAATTACGAGAAAGACAGGGACTGCAAACGAAAAACAGTTTATCTTCAGGAGTCTTCATAAATTGTTGATATTTTTTATCAGAAATACGCTCACATTTTTTATGAGCCCATAATCCACACTTGTCACAAGAAAGTGCTTTGTGTGTTTTTGCCACAGGTTTTAAGCATGAAGAACAGGGATACTTAACAGGACCTGGGTTGAGGCAGATGTCCCCTGACAAGAGGATTAAAAAATAGAAATACTTGTGCCTGCTTGGCTTAAGTTTTGTTAAAGCCATTAATTTTAATTGGAGAGTGAGCTGGCTTTCAGAAACTCTATTGCAGGCATCAAGTGAAGAGATAGAAAAGAAACTCCTATCTAGTCGACTCATTTCGTTGTTGTTGGGTGAGCTACTTTTTAACGAAGGTTTTGTATTGCTCAAAAATACAATGAACACAACGAGTAAAGTTATTTTTAAGTCGTAGGGAGATCATTCTACGGTTATGTGCTCTTCCAAAACTATGTTTGAAGGATCTGAGGCAAGCCCATTTCCTTAGGATGTTACACAGAAGGAGCAGCAGGAACCCACAACACAGCAAAGCTACCATATTAGATGATAGATGGATAAAAAACTGACTGGGATAAAAACAATTTATTAACAAAAACAATAATTTAAAAACTAACAAAACAACAAATTAAGGAAATGAAAAGATATAAATGAAGTAAAGAAGGCAGTACAATATATAATAAATCAAAAAGGACTTAGCTGTCAAAGCAGGAGCTCTTCAAGCTTTAGTCTTCTTTTTTCTTTCTTCGACTTAGCGCGCCAAGACCGGAGCGTTTTAGATACGTCCGACCTCAACGAGAGCTAAGCACGGAATGAGAGCTAAGCACGGAAGTGAAGTGAGAAGTGGAGCTAGATTTAAAGTAAAGTTAGAAGTAGAAAACAAAGGCTAGAGTTTAAAGTGGATTTGAAATCACAAATAATAGTAAGAACTTTGATATTTTTAGACGTTTGGTTCTTATGTCGGTGGAGCAAGCAGACTCGTAAGTATGTCATATCATAAATATGCACACACCACAAAACCATGTACACACCACAAAATGAAGGCTGACGAAGGCAGCATCCCCAAATTTTCCCAAATTCTAAAGTCCTACCACATAACATTGCTTGTGTTTACAATTACCTAAAGAACATTAAAGGTTACCTCCCGAGCAAAAACAAGTTGCCTTAAAATAATCCACAACAACATGTTATTCGACAAAATAACAATGTTTTTCACTATATTTACAGATTAAAGGAGTACCATTGGAAAAGAAATTGACTTACTGCTGTTTAGCTACCTCTCCAAACCCTAGTCACGCGGGCATTATGAAAACGGTAAAAAATGCTTACATCAGCAATGTTACGTCATCACGAGATAAGCTACTGACCAGAAAGAAAATTGTAGTAAAGATTATGCAGACTTTTTACTTATACCCCGCCCCTTTCCCTGTATTATAAAGTGAATTCTAAAAGCATGCAGAAGCAAAAACCAATTTTTAAAGAAATTAATAAGTATATCAACACGTGTATGAATATGGATGAAAATACATTTTTGGGTTTTCAATATGAACCAACGGGAGACAACTCTGTTCAAGTACTACACACCATATGACGAGCCGGAAACGGAATCGGGTGAAGTCACTGACAGAACAAAATTAATTGTATCTGGTGCAAATGTGGTGTTTGCATCAATATGAGTACTTGTAAGGAGTGTAAATGCTGTAGAGGAATGGTTATGGGAATTAGGCGGTAAATAAATTCAGTTAGTGATTAGTGTCTTATTGTGACTTATTTTGTGAAATAATATTTATTGTTACTATCTCAGTTAAACGGTGCATAACGGAGCACGATCATTTTTTTTCTATCGTCCTAACGAAATAAAATCTTTTGGCCGGCATTAGTGGGAATGTACGACAGGGAAAATCGGCCTTCCTTCTTCGGGAGACGATTGGATTAATAGTATACTTTGACATTTGCTTTTTCTTTTGGTACATAACCGTCGTGGCAGATCTGTGCGACGTGTGATTCCAGCCTGTGTTGTCAAGCGAATAAGAGAAGAATTTCCTTCTCTAGACGGTAGTTACACCGGATACAAAGACGGAGATTACGTATAATAAAATGAATTTCACATGGGTGCACGAAGTTAATACCGACGGCGAATAGGAATATTTACAAATGAACTACAACATACAACTAACATGCTTTTTTACAAGAATACTAAATCCTAGGCTGGTCATCATTCTTATTTCCCTATTGTTCTAAATAATAGACACAATAGATCTACTGTTTTTAACCTGAAATCCAACTCTGATATTTTTATAAAACATATTACTATAACAAATGTGTACATGCATTACTATATTTACATTCGCGAATACTTTAAGGAGCGTTCTATAATTTCACTCCTCTCAGGTCGTTCTGTTGGTGCTAGGAATTCCTTTCATTTTCTACTTTCCCTCGCCATTTTGTCCTCTACTACATCTTTGCCAACAGCTCGAGAATAAGACGCAATAGCGATGTTCCGTAAAAATTCATAACATTTGTACTTTTTTCACTTTTACTGCGACAAATCTTTTCGAGTAGCGCGAAAAAGAAGTTTTATAACGAGGGACGTATTGACCTTCCTTAGTTTTCTTCTTGGCCTAAAAGAAAAAAGGAGGTATTAATAACTTTTTAGAGAACTGAGCAGAAAGACAAAAATAGAAATGAAAGTACACACTTGATCGCGATTTATGTTGTTGTTGTGACCAAGCGCTACTAACTGCATGCCAGCAAGCGTTTTTCCTGTTCAAAGAAAATACTTTTCGGCAAGTACCGGACTTTCAGAGCGTGAAAAACTTCGAGATACGTGGTAAATAAATTCTCGTTCATCTTCTTCATCAGACACCAGTTGGGTATTTGTAATAACGGATTTCAACGTTTGCACACTTTTACCTGTCGCATCAGTTTGCGTCGAGATATTATTCTCAATAACTCCAGATATATTTCCACATTTTCTAATTCTCAACCGCTGACAGTATGTGAGCTACTCGATAAAAGTTCGCGAACAACCTGAAACAGTGGTTTCGCGAATCATGACAAAAAAGCTTTATGGTTAGTATAAAACTACTACATACCTTCTTTCTTTCCAGTTTAACACGCGTAGTCGGCGTTTCTTCATTTTTTTTTATCTTTTTATTGAGCCTTCAACTAATTTTTGGGGAATCTTTTTTTTTTACACCTAAAATCTGATATATTATGCAAATACAAGGATTACTCTTCGCAGTCGTACAATCCACGCGTTTGCTATTGTGTTGTCTTTTGGGGGATATTAAAAAAGATTAAGTGGGGTGTCTTCTTCTTGGGTGGAGTTGTCACTCACAACCCCAAACCGAACAATTCATTTTAAGTTTTTTCGACTTTTTCTTAAAACAAGTTGATGTGATAAAAGGAAGAGCGGTGCTTTTTTCCTAGATTAACCGACGTGTCTGCTCGTTTGCAGCGGAAAATTATGCTAAGGGGAGAAATAATTTTTTTAATTAGTTTAGGTTGGCAGTCTTTAAATTAAATTTTCTTCACTTTCCGTGTGACAATCTGGTCTGTGTTGAATCTCGTGATGACGACACAAGATATATCGCATTTGCTTTTTCGTTTCAAAACACTCAGCAATGGCGGACGCGAAGCCCATGGTTATGTGGAAGTGTGGTATTTTTTAATTCCTTATATCTTTCAAAAACAACATTTTTAGTAGAAAGGAATGTTTTTTTCTTTATTAACTATATTTTACTTACCTATTAAGCACAACTTGTTTTTGCTCGGGAAGTAACCTTTAATTTATGGGAAAGGCTAATTTCTATATGGTAGTGAAGATAACAATTTTTCACAAAATCAACCAGGGCACAAATAGAAACCTGTACTAAAAATATGTACAACTTTCCTACATAGGTACAAACGTCATAACAATGACACCCATAACACCCGTACATAACTACAACAGCATCATGGAAATGCCACACAAATACAAAATAAACACCACCAAGGCATGCCGTACTACTGCGCCATTCTAGCAAAGCATTGTTAAGCATGGTTCTCACTATGGGCTAACGATGAGCTAACCATGGTGCGCATGACGCGCTAAGACCTTAGCCCAGTGTGAACGTAAAAGTACCTGCTTAGCTCACAGCTGAACTCATTTTTTGAAATCAAAATTTTTTGATATTTTTTTCGGCTAACAGTGAGATAAGCTCACTTTCAGCAATCTTCAAAGGAAGCCAACATAAATCGTGCTCAAAGCGATTTATGTTTTTAAAATTAGTAGTATGTTTCGTTGTGAAAGGTCGTTTTAAAACTAAAATGGCTGACAAAATTAAAAAAATGACGTTTGACGAAGAAGATTGGTTAGCTCATCGTTAGCCCATAGTGAGAACCAAGCTTTAGAGACATGCACGTATCGTCTATAACAATCACTGGACCACCTACCAAGAATTTTAATGATGGATTTCGATATACCGCACCAGGCTGCTGCAGAGGCACCACCGATCCGAAAACTATGTGAATTCAGGTCCAAATTGTTTTTAAGGCTAATACTTAAAAAGGCTGAAACGAATTTCCGTGTGACAAAATCGCCACTGGAAAGTACAAAGGACCATGTTTAACACCCTGAAACAGTAGGTATTGTCTAACCGCATTAACAGGGCATAAATTCCCTCCAATGTTAGCCAGTCGGACTTTGATTCCTTGCCTAAAAGGATCTGTTTTGGATGCTTTAATAAGTAAACATTCAACTTTCCCACAGGGAGAAAGAGTAAAATCAGAAGGTGCCAGATGGATTGCTGGATCAAACGAGGAATTGGATGGACAAACATATTCCGAGACACGTAAAAATCCCAAAAAGGCGACAAGAATTACACATTTCCACAAGGCTTTATTAAGAGGAAAAAAACTGGGAGTGGTCTATAAATGTCAACATTTCATTTAGATGATCTGGAGTGTTGGGCAACCTACGACGGACTACTTGAGGGGTGACATTGTCGAATACCTCACAAGACATAAAACAATTTGTGCATGGAAACTAGTTTTTCATTGTAACCGCAAACATTACTTTGGTATTGGATACCACACAAATATACTTTAATTGTAAAACTTTGACTCGTCCAGCAAGGAAAGAAATGAAAAGTAGCAGGGTCAGCTCTTTTAGTGGAAACATTAGTGCAGAAAATTGGTTACAAAACCGTTGAAAGCTGCAAATTCCAGATAGGTATGTAAGACCTGGTATTAGGTGAAAGTGCTGAAATCAAGTAGCGATTCATAACGTGTCCAAGAACTCTGATATTGACAATCAAAAATTACTCAAACTACTATTCAGTCCCTGAGTATAAGTCCCTAAGTATAAGTCCGTGAGTACAAGGGATATATACTTATACTAATACACTTGTACGGTCAAAGGCTGTTTATACCGGTTATCGGCCCTACCAGCCTAATGCAAGCTGTGATTGTGTATGAAACTTGGAACTTGGCATCCGAATTGTTATCAATATTTCTTAATCAAGACAAAGAACAGATTGATTTTATGAGTGATACACCTAGGACCGGATGCACATAATTAATTTGGATAATTATATGTGCAGTCGAACAGGTACGTAAAACTTGTTACTTGCTATACCAGATCCTTTCATAGTTGCACTTGTTATTTATTGTTCCTGCTTTCCGTTTTAAAAGAATGTCTTCTTAAAAGTCAGCAGTTTTGCCCCAAACAAACACTGTTTTACAAGAGAATTCAATTATTAAGAAGCGAGAGGATGTTTTAGCTGAACTTTGTGCAAACGCCCCTTGTACTGATGTAAGAAATTGTCGAAGACTTTATGATCCCTCAAAACACACAACTCAAATTGAAAAGCTCTTTAACCAGAAGTGCAACAAACCCGTTTCTATTGAAACCTATGATTATCTTTTCATGCGACATGCTCTGGAATCAAATAACCCCTGTTAATACATGACATTATTTGCAGAATTCAAAACCTATTTCCAGATACATGGCAAATCTGTAACCAAGAGTATTGTATTAAGCTAACAGATCAATCATTTTTGTTGTGTGAAATCTGTGGACAAGAAGCACACAAATCATGCTTTCTTGATATGATTCCAGACGAATATAAATTAAAAAACTTCAAAAATATATTCAAGCTTCCTGGAATACATTACATGTGTGGAGCATGCGAAACTACCCATATTCCAATTGACTCTCACACCGTCCAACCAAAACCTATTAACCACACAAGCCAATTGCAAGAATCATCTACCAATTCTACACCACTCAACACTGTTGAAATACTACACAACTCTACCGAAGAACTCATACTTCCTAACGAAGAAAACACCTATGATACTCCAGCTCTATCTTCAGAACAAGAACCCAACAAGCACTCAAATAACTCACTGCCCAATTGTCGTTTTTACATGAAAGGGAACTGCAAGTTTTATCACCCACCTGTCTGTAAACCATTTATGAAAAATGGTAATCGTAACCCTAATGGATGGATGTAACCTTGGTAACAACTGCACCAACTTTCATCCTAGAATTCGAAAACGTCCTATGAAAAAAAAGAATGTTACAACAAAGAATGTAAATTCAAACACTTGAAAGAGACTAAAAGAATTCAAAACGTTCTCAACACAAATGACAGCTCCACCTCTTGGAAGCCAGAATCCTCGAGGCAATGGAGTCCAGACTGGCAGCAATCACACATCACATAAACCCTCCACCACAAAACAACTTTCCTCAAATGCTCTTCCAACCGCCACCACACCACAACCCATCATTCCAACAAAACCCTCCACCACGATTCATCCAACCGTTCTCACAAATGATGCAACGACCAAGCATCCACCAACAGAATATGAACATGCACCAACGTGCCCAACTAACTCAATAAATTACTTTACTTTTATGAATATCCAGGGACTGAAACCTGAAACAGTTCCTTCAAAAATCCCATTCCTAAGTGACATTCTCGATAACAAAAATCAATTATTTATCGGACTCTCTGAAACATGGATACACAACCATCTAGAAGGAGAACTCCAAATCGATGGATACAAAATGTTTCGCGCAGATAGTTCCCAAAGAAAAGAAAATCGCGGACGAGCAACAGGCGGTGTTGCAATATATCTCCGATCTGATATAGCAACCATGTTTGAAGTATTGAGCATTCACTCAAGCAGTACAAATCAACTACTTGTACTACACTCACAAATCGAAAATTTAATTTTAGCTTCAGTGTACAGATGATCAGATTGGAAGACATCGACCAACCAACCTGCAATTTGCACCTGTTATCCATCAGCTGAAAAAGCTATGACATTACTCCTACTCCTGACATTATATTGGGATGAGATTTAAACCTACCACACACCCGTTGGCCAGACTGTTCTCCCAGTACTGGTGCAACCTTAGACGGAAAACAAATGATTGAATCCTTAAAAGAACTTATGGAAGAATTAAACCTCAGTCAAATTGTCACTGAACCTACACATATTCAAGACAACATTCTTGCATACTTACTAAACTGAGAAACCACCTACAACGATCTACAACGACCTACAACGATCTACAACGACCTAAAAACCATCTACAACGATCTACAACGACCTAAAAACCATCTACAACGATCTACAACGACCTAAAAACCATCTACAGCGACCTAGAACCAACACATTATATACATTTGTTGGGGACTTGTGTTTTGTTTTTCATCATGATTAACTTTGTTTATGTTTTTTAGGCTAACTGTATATTATGTTCTGGGTTTTGGATATCCTCTGACCGTACTAAGGAATTTTGTTCAACCTGCTTGGGTTGGTCTATAGTTTGGCGCATGTTTTTGTAAACTCATGGATGTTGAACTGATGTTGGGAAAACAAGAAAAACAAATTCATTTTTACAAGAAGATACATATAAAATAAAATTACGAAACACAAGAAGAACCGCACCAACTAATAATATTCCTATCGAAATTCTTCATAAAAAAGGCTCTTTAAAGTGTTCATTTTAACGCTTAAAGCTTAGAGGAAAGGTTTCTGTAATAGTGTGAAAACTAAAGCAGTATGAGAGTACAATGGAAACAAAAGAGAAATGACGTTTAGCACATCAACTTTTAACAAAACAACTTTCAACAAAAAGAAAAATGACAATATATAAAAAGCATGTCATCATCTGTACAGTACAGTCCGAATGTAACCTTCCGCGTACTCCCAACTCGCATAAATAATTACTTTCATAATAGACTATTGTCTTTTAGAGAAATTAATTACACCGCGAGAAATTGAAAAGATCAGGGAAACTTATTGTATAAATAACAATAACCTGTGTGTGACGATGTTGAGAATACTTTCGGCGCGAAGTCTATAGAATTTGTAAACAAAGCAATTAAAAACAATAAACTATCTTAATTTCATTTGAAGGAAGATTTAAAATATCTTATATTTTCAGAACACGATTTTAATTCATCGTTCATTACATACATTGCTTTAAATTTTTTGTAAAACTTAACTTACGTCAGTAATCGTGACGCTGATCTGAAAAGACTCGAGAAAAAAATAAGATACGTGTTATTGTCGTAACTCCCCCCTTCGTTATGATTATTATAATAAATCATATCATATATTATATAATGGTGAAATACGTTTGCTAGCTAAAAAATGTAATACTGCTGACTATCGCTTAAATAGTCCACTTTATAGGAAAAATAATATAAAAAATACAGCCCAGAATATGTTTATCCTCCGTTCTGTTATGATATAACGTAATTTTTGCCTATACTATCTTCCTTAAAAAAAGGACAACCATTTTTTTCTATGTATTTTCGCATAACGCACACAGTTTATATTTTTTAGTTGCGAAGGAAAAATAATAATAATTTGTCTCACTAAAAAAAATATAACTAGTTCTCAAGGTGAAAAGATAAAAATACTTGCATGCTCAAAAACTTGTTTTTAAAAGTTATGCAGCAAGAATTTTTCTTGCGCTGTTTCAAAGTTTATACAGCAAGTTCTTCTCCTACTTAAAATAATAAACAAACAATTTTAATGTTTTTTTAATGTTTTTTGCGCAGTTTTATAGGGAAATCTAAATTTAAGTGCAAATTCTTTTTACGGACTATGGTTTAGTTGACAATATTTAAAGTCTTTAGCAGCGTTAAAATCATTTATTTAAAATTCATAATGGAGGAGGGTGTTACGACAAGCGTATTCTACCTTGTTTTTATTATGTATCCTAAATGGTATTGACTTAAATCCTTGCTGTATTACAGTTTAGCTAGCGTAATTTTAAACATTTATAAGTTAAAAATAGCGTAAAATAAAATGTTAGGAAATTTATTTTGAAAGATATAAAAAAAACATGCACAAAAACATTTTTAAAAACAATAGTTTTTGCGCGATTTATTTTAATCTTTCGCGTAGTTAACAAATCATTAAATTTCATTACTTGCGCTAATACCTAAGCGGATTTTATTTTCAATAAGTTTTAACAATAAAACTCGCAGTTATGAGAAAATAATTACAGTATTGTTTTATCGCGAAGCTTCTGTTAAATCACTCTTAACATAGCCCTTGCAACGATCATTAAAGTAATTACGATAAACAAAAGATTAAAGGGCTTCCGTCTTGCAGGAAAAGGTGTTGTATAGCGCGTATCCTAAGGTTATACAAATTTTATGCCTTTTTATTTATTTATTTATTTATTTATTTATTTATTTATTTATTATGAATATTTACACAGGATGTACACTTCAGTAATAAATTACTGCTATTATTGCGTGTCCTGATAATAAAACCAAAAAAGAAAGAATATATGTATATATACATACATACACACATATACACACATATATATATATATGTATATATACATACATACATACACATACACACACATACACAAACATTATTACACAAACAATAAAACATTATGTAAAAAGTCATGTAAAAAATGCATGCGACTGAAACAAATAACATAGAAAAATTGAATACCACTCTTGAAAGACTAGAAGATAGGAGTGTATGAACAATGCCCTACTTCCATCAGGTAGCATATCAACGGTACTAGATGTAACTTTAACTGATGCAAATGTAAATCGTTGGTCGTATTTCTTTAAACATGATGTAAGAAAATGCAAATTGATTTTGCCCTTGTAGGTAACCTTCTTCCCATTTTTGTTAAATATTTCTCTTTCACCAGTAGTTTTAACTACCACTATATCTGTGTTTTGAAACAATACACAGCACTGCTGGCAACGAGTTACGTCTTTGAGACATAATTTGTGGTCATTTCGTGCAACTAGTTGGTATGAATCATGGACAACTCGATCCGGATCAAGATTAGACAATGTTTCACTGTCATTTGCATCCACCTAAAAAATTATCAGATAGAAACTTCTGTAAATATATTGTAAAATATATTGCATATTGTAAAATATCTCTTAGCTATTTCTTCAGGGTAAACAAGCATCTGAAAACTAATAAACAAAACATGATTAGCAAATACATTACAATGTTCATGCTGGACATTATTCTCGATATATACACTTGATACACATTCTCAAGCTCTTAACAAGTGTTTTTATTTCCTTCCTTCAAGATATCCAGATTATAGTGTAATACGGAAATGAAATTACATAAGTTAGAAATATTACCTCCCAATTGGCATCTTGTCTTTTTAATCAACTTGGTGTTACACATGCCTTCTTTGTCGGAATAGGGTTTCTTTCCTCAAATAATTCAGGACTTGGCAATCTAGTTCTTGCAGATTTTGACTTACGCGAACTTTTTAGCCCCGCTTTATTTGGCTTTTTGTAGGTATCGTACATTGCAGGAATAAATCTGCGGAATTTCTTGATATGCTCCGTTTGCCTTTCCGGGCCCCATTGATTCCATTTCAACTGCTCTATAAAAAACTGGTCAAATCCTGGTGCCAATCTGTACTTCCCAATGCCTCTTATAGCCCTAATTTCTTCATATTCAAAATCTCTTGACCATTTCTGAAGAACTTCCGTCACAGCAGCTACTTCTTTAGGTATCTCTGCCTCGTTAAGCTTTTTTTCTGCAACTTGTGTTTCAATTCCAACCCGTTTGTATAAAACCGTCCTTCAATACCTAGGTCCTGCCTTGCTTTTTTTTGGCTAAAATCACATTCTTGTGAGCGAATTAAAACGAGTATTACTGACTTTAAGATCCTAAACAATGTCACTAATTTAACGTGTTTAACATCGGATGTATACTATCAGTTAACGACTCATTTGTGTAGGTAGTGTCTGTAAGCCTCAAACCATCAACAAGTTCGAATGTTGTGTCTACCCTTCGAATATTATCTATCATAACAGGCATATAGTTTAATGCCACATAATCTGTTGGTGAATATATAATACCATTAAGCATACAGTTTGCATTCTTGACTTGATAAATAAGTGTCTCTGCTTCACTTTCAGTAGATTGTTTAACCTTGTTGTCTTCTTTTAAATTGTACTTTTTATTATCAATGAATTTTGGATTGGCCAAAGTTTCACTGACAGTTGATTTTTCATGTTGTGTTAAATCTGTATATATATATCTTATCAGTAGAGAACCCAGACTTGATACCTTTCTCTACCTTTGATACCAATAACGGATCTTTCTTATAATATGCAGATGTTTCCGGCTTTTTTGAATTACCATGGCGCTGTTCGATGAAATTTTGGGTAGAACCTTCTGCCCACTTGTACATAACCATGTAATATGGACGAGTCTCTTTTTCTAAATAAGCACGTACTGTGGCTGTTGTACGCTTAAAATCATGATTATGCTTGCTTGTTCTATAATACCTGGTAAGTCCTCCTTTCTCTATCCACTTTCGGTAGTGGAAATGCTTCTGGAAGTTTTGCTTTATCATCAAATCAAATCAAATCAAATATATATATGTATTTCACAGAATAAGGTACATGGAATGTATATAATTACTATATTATATATATACTAGTCCCGTGGAAAAATCCACTGAGGAGGCAGGATAAAAATGAAAAAGAAGCGTCATTTGGATTTTGATGACGTCAGCAACTCATCCACAAAGAAAAATTAGAACCTTGTTTTCACCTTGCGTCTATTGTGTAGAGATTAAACTGCTGATCAAGAAAATGTATATGATCATGTGCTTTTGATGAGCGGTTAATGAGATTTTAAAAATTTTGCTGACGTCAGCAATGGCCCGTCAAAACCTAAAATTTTTTTTTTAGAAATTTGTATACCTGTGTTGCCTTCAACGTATAGATCTTGAAACGCTGATCAAGAAAATGTATAACATCAGGTACTTTTGACAAACGGTTGCAGAGATATTAGGGTTTGAAGATTTTTGATGACGTCATCAACATTCCATTCGGGAACCCAGGTTTGGGAAACTTACCCAAATTGTTCCCAGGTGGTCCCTAGTTACCCACTCGGTGAAAAATCATTGACGTCACCACCTTGTTTCCAAGTTATTTAGCCTCAAAGTTTTAGTTGCACTGTCATGGCTTCATTAATTTAATATAGGATATTGACGTTAAAGTAGTGTTATTGACGTTGCGCCGTAGCGTCATAAAATTTAACATATTAGACATGCATGCAAAGGAAAATGAAGACATCCACTTTGCCTGTCACAGACACACAGACACACTTAGCGTATTATTATATGACTAGTCGATAAGGCCCGTGGAGTAATCCACTTAGGCAGAAGGACAATGGAAAAATAGGTTGTTTTAGATTTTTTGATGACGTCAGCAGTGCAAATACACAATAAATAAATTGAGAAACTTGTTTTCATGTTTCCTCCATTGTGTAGAGCTTACTCTGCTGATCAAGATGAGCGATTAATGAAATATAAGGGTTTAAAAATTTTGCTCACGTCAGCAATGGCCCGTCAAAACCAAAAATATTTTTTTTAGAAATTTGTATACACTTTGCCTTCATCTTATAGATCTTGAAACGCTGATCAATAAAATGTATAGGATCATGTACTTTTGACAAACGGTTGCAGAGATATTAGGGTTTAAAGGTTTTTTGATGACGTCATCAACCCGTCCATTCCGAAACGGATTCGGGGACCCAGGTTTGGGAAACTTACCCAAATTAGTCCCAGGTGGTCCCTAGTTACCCACGCGGTGAAAAATCATTGACGTCACCACCTTGTTTCCAAGTTATTTGGCCTCAAAGTTTTAGGTGCACTGTAATGGCTTCATTAATTATAGGATATTGACGTTAATGTAGTGTTATTGTCGTCGCGCCGTAACGTCAGAAAATTTAACATATTAGACATTCATTTTTCGGCAACATCAAGGAAAATGAACACATCAACTTTGCCTGTTACGGACAGACACAGTCTCCGTATTATTATAAGAGACTAGTCGATAAGGCCCGTGGAAAAATCCACTTAGGCAAAAGGCCATTGAAAAAATAGGGTGCTTTAGATGTTTTGCTGACGTCAGCAGTGCATATACAAAAAAAAATGTTCTTAAAATCTTACACAAAATGTCAAATGTCAAATCTTACACAAAATAAAAAAAGAACAGCTTGCAAGGTGCAAAATCTACTTTATAAAAAGTTACAACAACGACACTCACAACATCGACACTCACAACACCAATACTCACAAAACTGACAGTAAGAACACCGACAGTTACAACACCGACAGTCACAACACGGATAATAACAATCTCAGAAATAACGCATCTCAAATATGTACATCTTATAAGTGATTATGTTGAAAACCCTCAGTATTTTATTCTGAAATGTCAAAAAGTTGGCCTGCAAGAGCACAAATCAACAAAAATAAGTTATTTACACATTTTAAATATTGTCTTTCCCTTAAAAGCTTATACAAAAATATGAAAAAGCCATAGTTTGGAAAACATCAAATTTAAATCTACAAAAATCAGTCATTTCAGTTGCATACCATCCTCTCCCACACAAATTTACACAAAATGTAAAAATCAACCAGTTAAGAACACAAAAAATTTTCTTTTTTAGTTTGATGATCTGTACTGCCCTTTACCAACAATTTTAAACCTAAATGTCAAAAAATCAATGAGCAAAGAATAAACTTGAATCAACAAAGATCATTATTTTGGAAACATTGTATACGGTTCGTAAATAAAAAGTTTACACAAAATGTAAAACAGATCGGTTTTTGAGAAACACATCTAAATCAACAAAAATAAGTTCATTCAGCATGTCGTATATTGCCATTACCCATTAATCTTCTACAAAAAGGTTATGAAACACATCAAAATTTAAAAAAATCAGTGATTTCAGTGCATACAGTCCTCGCGTTTAGATTACAAAATATAAAAAACAAAAACAGTTTCAGTCAGAACATTAAGTATATAATTTTTTTATCACCAGCAAACATTTATCCCTACAAAATTTTGTAAAATTCTCAAGAAAAACAAAAACGTGAAACCATGGACTTTTCTTCCAGCAAAAATTACATCACATACAGTTAGTTCTCCCAAACAATAGTTTATAATACGAAATATAAAGACAAAGTTGTTTATATAGTCTAAAGATGTACAGTGTACGAAAAGCTTAACAAATAAATACTTTTTAACTTTCAAACTCGTTTTATTTTTTCTTAATTAGTAAAATATGGCTGTTATTTTTACCGATAAAGACATCAGCTTTACAACAGCTTACAGTGAAGTCTGATTCTACAAAGATTTGTTCTTTCAGTATATTGCATGTGGTCTATTTCCACAAAAGTTTCCACAAAATTTCAAAAAACAGCATTTTGCAACACGAAGAATATGAACTGACAACCATACCATCCTCTCATAAAATTTTTTAACCCAAAGTAATAAACCCACGTATATAAATTTCCAATCAAATGTCAAAAATCCCTGTAAAAAAACCTGGCATTTTACATGTATGCTGACAAAAGTTTAACAGGATGAGGAAACAAAACAATAAAAAATAACTTAACACACACACTTTAAATTCTATAAAATTCGTTCCACTTGTCATATTGTGGTCCCCTTGTAAAGTTTACAGGAAATGTGAAAAAATTATTCTCTATGGGCATAAAAATGTGTCACAGTATCCTAAAAGTTCAAGAAAGATTTAGTAGGTAGCTTGTTACATAATAATTCGTGTTCAAAAAAGAAGAGAAGTTTGACTACTAAGGTAGCTATAAATACCTAAAAAAAGAGGAATAACAACAAAACTCATAGATTAGAGCTAGCTATGGGATGGAGCCTTGAAGCTAACATTAGCTAGCTAGCTAACAAAACAGTACCTAAGACACCCAGTTAAATATACTTAAGCTGGGGAGAAGTAAAACATATATAAAGGAAAACAATAGCAATGTAAAAATTATGACATTTGCAGTTAGTTCAACAAACCAAAACTTTCTATTTCGCTGGCACATTTGTTTGGTAGCCAGCTAACAGCTTTATGCAGCATTTTGAATTTTAGGACAAATACATTAGTTACGCACCAGGGGATACATTAATTATGCAAAAAAAAGCAAACAAATACTAGTATTTTTATAAAAAACGCGGTAAAACATAAAGCTTAAAGAATTTGAAGCTTTTAAGTGACTTTTTCCTGGCAAATGCGAGTCTGTCTGACACGTAACTCTAGCGACATAAAAACTTAACGTCTAAAAATATCAAAGTTCTTACTATATGTGAATCCAAATCGACTTTAAACCCAAGCTTTTATTTTCTACTTCTAACTTTTCTTTACTACTTCTAGCTGCACTCTTCACTTTCAAAGCAACTTCTCGTGGCTTCTAACTTTACTTTTGTACTTCTACTTCTCCACTTTGACTTTTCTTGCTTTTAATATCTGCACTTTTTTGTGACTAAGGGATCGTCGAAAATAAGACATTTTTTAACCGCTTCTTCAGTTTGCCTTTTGTGTCGAGAACTTTGTCGAGAAATTTTTATGTTTGTTTGTTTTTACGCTAACGGAACTTTTTATTCGAATGCCGTCCCGTTCGAAAGTATGTATTTCAGCGAATCATACTGCTTATTTTCTATCACGTGGTTTCTAACGGTTGCGAGACAAATGTAAACAAAACAAAAAAACTCGAAAAACTCGCGCATTCGGGTGGTAAAAAATATCGTGTTTGCAAAAGTGACAGACAGACAGACGGAACTGGCTTATTATTATAAGAGATAAAATATACATTTCCATGAGGTAGCCATAGATAGCTAAAAGAAGCTAAGATGAAATGACAACCTTTTTAGGGAGAGAGACTGGTAAGGAAAAGCAAGAGAGAGGAGCAAAAGAATAGAGAGAGAAAAAGAGTAGAGAGAGTGCATCACACATTACGCCATGTAGTTATAAGTCAATAACCATTAAGCCGCAAATAAAATATGAATTAAATCCTACTAATAATATTGATTTAAAAACCATGAAAATATTTTTCTCTATAACTCTGAATGTTTTAAGTCAAAGATATTATTCATTATTTTTGGGACAATTTTATTCCATGACACTGCAGATTGGTGCGACACCGAATGGACACCATATGTGGTTGTTGAGGAGTTAGGAACAACAATTGAATAATTTCCTGCTCCCCTAGTTTGATGGTGGTGATTTTTATTTGTCAACTTAAAGAAATTTTGTAAAGATTGAGGAAGATTATTCTGCATATGGTCAAAAACTAGCTTACAATACACCTTTACGATAATTCGGGAAAACTAACACTCCATGGCAGATTATTTTGCGATCGGAGGAGGTAAACATCACACTTTTATAAGAGTTTACTAAGGAGAAAACACGTTCTTTCGTGATAACTTTTCTTGCCGCGTTTTGTTTTTAATGAAAAGTACACATGTAAGTTGTATATTATTATTATTAACGTTTCGTGAAAATTTGAAAGAAATTGATACGTTAAATTGATAAGTTAAAAAACTGGAGAAAGCGCGTCTCTAACAAACTCTTATAAAAACATGTTTTTTACCTCCTTTCCCAATATTGTAAAACGATGGAGAGCCGTAGGAACGCATGTACAATTGCATTATCGTAAAGGTGTATTCAAGTACAGGACATAATCACTCAAACTAAAAATATTAGAAGTCACATATAGGTTTTCCTTAGCAGAGACTTGTTTAGTTATAAAATTAATAACTTTTAAAGCTTTTTTTGGAGGGAAGAAACGTGTTTAATGTTCGTTGATATTTTGTTTTGCCCCCACACTTGGCAACCATATATCATATGTGAATTAAATATAGAGAAGTAAACAGACCTCAGAGTGGTGCTATCAACATAATGTCTTAGCTTAGCCAGCATAGAATTAGCTCTGTTTAGTTTTGGTTTGATAGATGCTCTATGTTATGTGGGTGTCCCAATCGAGGTATTTGTTTAGTTGAACACCTAAATATCTTACATCAGTGTCATCAGTATCGCTGCAAAGCTAAATATAAAATCAATCCTACAGAAAATCATTTTTAGTTCTCCCTGGAGCTTTGTAAGATGATTTATTGCTTAACCATAATAATTGATATTTGTTACTTGACCTACGTCTTTGCAAGCAGCCATGTTTTGAATGAAATGACCTTCTACGTAGCTAGCATGACTATGAGTAGAATATTATATACTAGTCGATAAGGCCCGTGGAGAAATCCACTTAGGCAGGGGAACAATGAAAAAGAGAACCATCACTTGAATTTTGATGACATCTGCAAGGGCCCGTCAATACACAAAAAATATTTTTTAGGAAATTTATTTATCCCTTGCCTCTATTGTGTAGAGATAGAAACTCTGATCAAAATAATGTATAGAATCATGTACTTTTGATGAACAGTTAAGAAGATTATAAAGGTTTAGAAATTTTGTTGACGTCTCAGCAAGGACCTGCCAAAATATAAAGATTATTTTTTTAAAAATTTGTTTACCCGTTTCCCTCATCGTATAGATCTTGAAACGCTGAGCAAGAAAATGTATAGGATGATGTATATTTGACAAACGGTTGCAGAGATCTTAGGGATTGAAGGTTTTTTGATGACGTCATCAACCCGTCTATTACGAAACGGATTCGGGGACCCAGGTTTGGGAAAATTACCCAAATTGATCCTAGGTGGTCCCTAGTTACCCACGCGGTAAAAAATCAATGACGTCACCACCTCGTTTCCAAGTTATTTGGCCTCAAAGATTTAAGTGCACTGTAATGGCTTCATTAATTTAATATAAGATATTGACGTTAAAGTAGTATTATTGACGTCGCGCCGTAACGTCATATAATTTAACATATTAGACATAACTTTTTCGGAAATATCAAAGGAAAATAAACACATCCACTTTGCCTGTTACAAACAGACACAGTCTCTGTATTATTATAAGAGATGACATATATTATGTAGTACTTATATGTAGTACTTTGTTCGTGTCTAAAAAAAACTGCCTAATAATTTGCATTTTTTCCAGTTATAGTTCGATCTACTAACGTAATAAATATTCTTCTGTTTTTTCGGCATTCATAATTAGATTTCTGCTTTTAAGTTTGCTGGTAGTTATTGTTTCATCTTCTCAATTTCGAGTGGATTAGATGTTATCATACTTATGTCGTCAGCATATTTAAGATTTATATTAATGTGACGTTTGTCTGGTCTTACGGTAGTATAGTTATATGTTCTTGAGGGTGGTATGGTACTGCATTACTTGATTTACAATAGCTATGATCTTCGTGTCTGTTTTCCAAGGTTTTAGCTAAGTAGAAAGTGAACTCATTCGCTGACGTACAATCACCTTGAGGGGCTCCTGTGTCTGTTTTAAAGAACGTAGTGGTGTGATTTCCGACCTTTACTGCTAATTCCACTTGGATAAGTTTATAGACAAGATGAAGTTCGTCTGGTTGAAGTATCATTTGTAAATCAGTGATCAAGGATTTTCTGTGAATTGAATCGAAAGCTTTGCTCATACCATGCATGACTATGTGCACACTTTCGGATTTCGATGTAATTGTTCGATCTACTACTAGTTTAGCTGCAAAGACATGTTCAGTTGTACTTCTGCCTTTACGGTATGCTGCTAGGCTAGGTGGGATGCTATCATCTAGTTTCATACCAATTCTTTCGATTAAACATATGGCAAGTATTTTTCGTATAACTAAGATGTAACCAGACGTAAAGGTCTAGCAATTGATGCAATAAACAAAATTAAAGATATCCTAAATAATAAGAAAATAACGATCAAAATGAAAATGAAAACATTCAATACCTTCGTCATGCCAATATTCCTCTACAATGCAGAAATATGGACACTCAACAAGAAAAAAGAGCTTGAGATTGATGTTTTTCAACGCAAACTTGTACGAACGAATGTGTTGAATGTGTTGAATGTAAAATGGCCGGATCAATTACAAACGACGAACTGTATCGAAAAACAGGAATGAAACAGTGGAGTCAAGTGATTAAAAACAGAAGAATGAGATGGTTAGGACATGTTATAAGGCTACCGGATAACACGCCTGTCAAAATAGCCCTTGCCTATGCTGAAGAACAGTATGAAAGACCACGTGGAAGACCTATTTCGACATGGCTTTTCATGACGAAGAAACAACTTAGGGAAGAGAGCATGGCCTCTCTTGGAAAGAAACATGCACATTGGCTATGGACCGAGACGTATGGCAGAAATATATATTAAAAAAAAAAAAAAAAAAAAAATATTGATTTTATGCACGCATTATGTAAATTTATTTTACGGAACAATGCTTTATGATGATGATGATGATGATATACCTAGTACCTATATTCAATAAAACATTTTATTTTTTTATTGACAGTAACAAAAACATCAACAAAAACAACAAATTTATTAACATAAATCAACCTAGAATTTACAATATAAATATTACCTATATAGGTTCCGTTATAGCCTCTATAGAACCTATATAGGTTGACGGTTGACGGTTAAAGATGGCGGACGTCTCCATTGCCGATTGATCCAAACGAAATAAATGATCCGTCATGTACGTTTCAATTAAGTGTCAAAACGCGAAGAATTAATTGAAGTAACGACGAAACATCATTTTCACAGTTTATTGGATGAAAATGGATAAAAGAGGTCATACGCAACCATACTCATCGAATTCAAGAATTGATAGTGTTGAGCAGAGTCAAGAGACTTTTTCGTGTATGAAATGTCACCGAAAGTTTAAAACGTATAGAGGTTTGGTACAGCACTTAAAGTATTGTAAAGTGTTGACACAGAACATTGCACAAACACAACAGGTCACAAATCAACAACGCAATGTTCCCGAAGACGCAACTTCATCTCAACATCATTTTGCATGAATGCTCCAGAAAAGTTTTATTGGAGTAATGTTAAAGGAAGTGAAGCCGTCAATGACATCAAGGAATGCTACAGCAGAATTGTTTATTGGAAACGAAACTTGTTTATGCTGCCTAATGGAAACGCAGGTAAATCTTACATACGTGAGACCACAAGATTGCCCAATGCGTGGATTAAAAACACACCTTTAAGAGCTATAGCATTAAAAGTTATACATATCATGCCTGCTCTGCTGCTGCAAAAACCATCACAAGCATCGAAATCTAAGGAGCACGTAGAAGTATTAAACAGACGTCTAACACAATGGTTTAAAGGAGATGCACAGACGATTCAAAGCCGACTACCTAAAGTAATAAAAAAGCAAGATATTGCAGTTATTTCCAGGAAGTTCCGGGACCATATGAAAAAAGGAGATGTTCATAAAGCGATTAATGTGGTGACGAACAATATGACTGGAGGAATACTTCCTTTAAATGACGAAACTCTTGAAATGCTACGACAAAAACATCCTGAAAGAAGTGAATCATACGAAGACACGCTGATACAAGGTCCGATCAAATCAGTTAATGACGTTGTATATGACGTCATTGACGAAGACATGATAATGCGAGCAGCGAAGACAACAAAAGGCGGCTCCGGACCATCTGGAATGGATGCGAATGGATGGATCAAAATCAGAGCGTCTAGAGTTTATGGAGACACTGGAAGAGATTTACAGAAAGCGATAGCTAAGTTCGCAAGAGGACTTTGCTATGAAGAAGTAAACGATAAGCATTTGGAGGCGTATTTAGGATGTCGTCTTGTGCCTTTAGACAAGAACCCTGGTCTTAGACCTATCGGAGTAGGAGAGGTTTTAAGACGCATTATCGGAAAAGCCGTGATGTACGCATCAAAGAATGATGTTATTGAATCTTGTTCAAAAATTCAGATGTGCTCCGGTCATGAATCTGGGTGCGAAGCTGCTATACATGCAATGAAAGATGCATACTCTAGTGAAAAAGCTGAATGTGTGTGTGTGAATGTGCAAATGCCTTCAATAGCTTGAACCGTAATGCAATACTCCATAATAACAAGATCATTTGCCCGATTCAAGCAACATACATTAACAACTGCTATATAAAGCCTGCGAGACTTTTGGTGGTTGGTGGAACTGAACTGAGTTCAAGAGAAGGTACCACCCAAGGCGACCCGCTGGGAATGGCAATTTACGCAATAGGACTCACACCATTACTTGATAGAATGAAAATTGCTGATATTGATATGAAATTGGTAGCTTTTGCTGATGACTTAACAGCTGTTGGAAAGTTTTCCACCATTCGAAAATGGTGGGACGAGCTCATTGTGGAAGGCCCAAAATTTGGTTACCAACCACAGCCAAAGAAATCATGGCCAATTGTGAAAGATAAGAACATTGAAGGAGCAAAAACACACTTCAAAGGAACAAATATCCAAATTACATGTACAGGAGAACGACATCTGGGAGCAGTTATTGGCAGTGAGACTTTCCGAAAAGAGTACGTTGAAGACATTGTCGCGAAATGGGTGAGAGAAATCACACTTCTTTCCGAAATAGCTGTTATCGAACCACAAGCAGCTTACACTTGCTTCACATACTATTTACGGACCATCCCAGAAATATCATCATTACTACGACCAGTGGAGAGTGTAATAAGACATCAACTGCTGCCGGCGATAACTGGTGGTCATATTGTAAACGATGTAGATAGGGAGCTAATGTCCTTGCCACCACGTCTCGGTGGCCTAGGAATAAAAATTCTGGAGAAAGTTTCCGACACAGAATACGAGAATTCTCGGAAAATGACGACGGAGCTCGTGAATATTCTTCTCAGACAAGATGAAAATGCGAACGAGATCAGCAAAACGAAAAGCCAAATCTACAAGGACTGTTGTCATAAATGGGTGAAAGTGCTAAGCGGCAGAACGAAGCAAATCAGGAAACGGGTGCGTCAAACTGGTTGACGACTCTACCAATAAAAGAGAGTGGTTACTACCTCACAAAGGAGCAGTTTTTCGACGCATTGAGAATTAGATATAACTGCGAATTACCCAGGTTACCATTGGAATGTGCATGTGGCTGAAGGTTCGATCTCGCTCATGCGTTATCCTGCAAAAAGGGTGGGTTTGTGACACAACGTCATAATGAAGTTCGTGATATAACTGCTCAGCTTTGAAAGAAGTGTGTAAAGACGTACGAATTGAACCGATGCTTGCTCAACTACAAAACGAACGCTTTGACCAGAAAAGTGCGATCACATCCAATGAAGCTCGATTAGATGTAAGCGCGCTTGGTTTCTGGATTCCTGGCCAACGGGTATTCTGCGATGTCAGGGTCTTTGACCTTAACGCCCAGGAACACAGAAATCAAACGTTGCTATGAAAGGAATAAGCAAGAAAAGAATAGGTCATACAACGAAAGGGTTTTGCAGGTCGAAAATGGTTCTTTTACACCTTTGGTGTTTTCTACACACGGTGGGTTAGGGAGAGAGTGCAAGAGGTTCTATCAACGTCCTGCTGAGTTGATAGCAGACAAACGTGGTATACCAACGTCGATCGCTATGACGTTTGTCAGAACGAAAATTTGCTTTTCGTTACTCCGATCGACGTTGCTATGCCTGCGTAGATCTGGATCATTGCGGCGGGATGTTGACATATCTGATATCGACATGTCTTTGACCAACACACTATCGGAATTCCGATAGCCGAATTAGTATTATATATATATTATAATATAGATTATATATTTTGAGCGGCGGTCTCTCGCTATAGAAATAGACCAAAACAAAATTATATATAATAACATATGTATGAAGCCGAATAAACGGATGATACTGTGTAATTTTATAATAACGAGTTAAAAGAAATATATAATGAGGTCTTACCTATATAGTTCGAATATATAGTATTTGTTATTTTTAGAAGGAAAAAAATTGCAAAAAACGGCAGAGTAAAAATGTAAACCTATATATAATATAGCTCAACAAACAAAATTACGAATATGAGATGATACACAAAGTTAAAGCCTATTTCGGACCTACGTGGAACTTCATTTTAGGTCGTTGTAGGGCAACGACTTCATTTAGCACCGGGCTAAGTGGTCCCGACACACGACGTACAACATAATTAGCACCCCTTCATATTTTATCGACAAAAAAACCCGACAGACGTTCATTCACAGTACTCCAACCAAATGGACCCGACAGATGAACCCTCATTGTCCAACATCCTCTCTATCGCTACATAACAAATACATATTTTTTCTGTCGATAGGCCATAACCAACGTAATATCGCATAATACTGCATAATACCTTCATAATACATAAAAACTACATATTTTTTCTGTCGATAGGCCATAATCAACGTAATATCGCATAATACTGCATAATACCTTCATAATACATAAAAACTACATATTTTTTATGTCGATAGGCCATAACCAACGTAATATCGCATAATACTGCATAATACCTTCATAATACATAAAAACTACATATTTTTTCTGTCGATAGGCCATAATCAACGTAATATCGCATAATACTGCATAATACCTTCATAATACATAAAAACTACATATTTTTTCTGTCGATAGGCCATAATCAACATAATATCGCATAATACTGCATAATACCTTCATAATACATAAAAAATACATATTTTTTCTGTCGATAGAACATAATCAACGTAATATCGCATAATACTATTATGCAGTATTATGCGATATTATGTTGATTATACCATATTATGTTGATTATACCTTCATAATACATAAAAAATACATATTTTTTCTGTCGATAGAACATAATCAACGTAATATCGCATAATACTATTATGCAGTATTATGCGATATTATGTTGATTATGGCCTATCGACAGAAAAAATATGTAGTTTTTATGTATTATGAAGGTATTATGCAGTATTATGCGATATTACGTTGATTATGGCCTATCGACAGAAAAAATATGTAGTTTTTATGTATTATGAAGGTATTATGCAGTATTATGCGATATTACGTTGGTTATGGCCTATCGACATAAAAAATATGTAGTTTTTATGTATTATGAAGGTATTATGCAGTATTATGCGATATTACGTTGATTATGGCCTATCGACAGAAAAAATATGTAGTTTTTATGTATTATGAAGGTATTATGCAGTATTATGCGATATTACGTTGGTTATGGCCTATCGACAGAAAAAATATGTATTTTTTATGTATTATGAAGGTATTATGCAGTATTATGCGATATTACGTTGGTTATGGCCTATCGACAGATAAAATATGTATTTGTTATGGAACGATAGAGAGTATTATGAAGGTATTATGCAGTATTATGCGATATTACGTTGGTTCTGGCCTATCGCCAGAAAAAATATGTATTTGTTATGTAGCGATAGATAGTAGTATTAAGGTATTATGCAGTACTATGCGATATTACGTTGGTTATGGATTATTGACAGAAAAAATATGTATTTGTTATGTAGCGATAGAGAGGATGTGGGACAATGAGGGCTCATCTGTCGGGTCCATTTGGTTGGAGTACTGTGAATGAACGTCTGTCGGGTTTTTTTGTCGATAAAATATGAAGGGGTGCTAATTATGTTTTAGTACCTGGCAGTGTCATGTCTTCTTTGTATCTGACGTCTTTATTGGCTAATCTTGATCACGTGAGCGGGCGCTATTTTCCTGTAGCGACCGGCTAAAATCTAAACAAAAAAAGTAAACAAACTTTCGTGAAATTTGAACGCTGTAAAATATCCAAATAAAATGTTTTAAAATAATTGATTTAACTAAGCTTTTGCTTTGGGAGTACGATGAAATAGATCAATTCATACTGCCTCAACAAGCTCTGAAAACGAAGTATGCTAGTAATACCTTCAAGAAGTTTTGTTAAAGCAACACAGTGGCCATAAAAATATAGACTCCCTTAAAAGCGATAAAGCAGCTCACAAAACTCACCTTTTTTGAATGTCTCACATCTTGAGTTCTTCAAACAAGGATAAAATAAATCCACCTAACACCACTCCCGAATTATCGTCAACTACTTCTTTAAAAAAATAAGTTCAATGTGATGTATCTAGCTAGCTACATTTTTTTCGTTTTTTTTCTGGTTAATTTCAACAATTGCTCGTTTAATTACACAACAAACACAACCACTCCATCAACAGCAAATTTTAAAAAACTTTCAAAATAGAACTACAAGAATTTCTTCACTGTGTTCGAAAAGAATTCTTTTCCTTCAGTCGATCGAACGTTACTATTGTCAGAAGACATGGTTTCTACATAGACATGTATTTTATTCTTCATCCAAATGTCAATCTTTTTGTGAAAGACTTTAGACTTAATTTCTATGTTTTTATCAGGCTACCAGGTACTAAATGACTTATAAACCGTTTAGCCGGGCGCTACGTGGGAAAACAGCAACCTCGGTTGTTTGCATGGACCTCACTGCGTTCGGTCCATGACGTCACAACCTCGGTCGCTATTTTCCCGTAGCGCCCGGCTAAACGGTTTATAAGTCATTAGTACGTCGTGTGTCGGGACCACTTAGCCCGGTGCTAAATGAAGTCATTGCCCGTTGTAGATGGTTGTAGGTCGTTGTGTAGGTGGTTCCTCACTTTAGTAAGTACGAACATTCTTGATCTAGTTCTTACCAACAATACAAATCTTATACACAACACTAGTATCTATCATCCCTACAGTTTGTTCTACGTCCCACCATCACTTTGTTAAGGTTTCCACTGTCTACAAGACCAACTGCAGCGACTCCCAACCAACCCATCGCTCAATACTATCAAATTTCGATAATTTGAACTTTCATAGTGATGCTGTAAACTGGGAAAATATAAGAGAAAATTTCTCTAAAATCGATTGGTCTACGGAATTTAATTTACTACCCATAGAAGACAAATTCCAGCGTTTTCTCAAAATCTCATACGATTGTGTTAAAAACCTTACACCAATTCGCAAAAATCAAAATTATACCAAGAGAAAGAAAAAATTTAATGCGACGAAGATCTCGGATCAATAAACTGATCCTAAGAATCACCTCCCCTGCTAGAAAGTTGCGTCTCTCCAAAGAACTTGTAGAAATCGAAAAAAGTCTTCAAAAATCCTATAAAAAGTCTAAAACAACACAAGAACAATTAGCTACAAATTCTGTAAGAAAAAACCCTAAATACTTCTTTAACTACGCGAAAAAATTCTCGAAAAAGAAAACAAAAGTCGGACCACTTCTTGATAAAAACAAAAAATACGAAAACAATCCTAAAAAGATGGCTGAACTTCTCTCTGAACATTACTCTTCGATGTTTAGTAATCCAAAGCCAGAAACCCCAACAAATGAAGTTACTGAACCTACCCCAACCATACAAGAACTAACGTTTACAGAAGAAGACATTAAAGATGCAATAAGTGAATTGTCTTCAAACTCTGCTCCAGGTTCAGATGGTTTTCCGGCACTGCTTCCCCTTAATTGCAAAGAACTGTTATCAAACCCGCTCAAAATGGCATGGCAAGAATCGTAGAACCAAGGACACGTATGTGTCCTTGGTTCTACGACTAAGCTTCCTTCTCAACGCATTAATTACACCAATTCACAAGAATGGAAGCCAAGCTTCGGCTGTTAACTACCGTTCAATAGCACTAACGTCCCACATTATTAAAATCTTTGAGAAAGTTGTAAGAAATAGAATTATTACTTTCCTGGACACACATAACCTCTTTAATCCAACACAGCATGGTTTTCGTGCATCCAGATCGTGTTTAAGCCAACTACTCGACCATTATGACACAATTATCACTTAGCGAAGGTAAAAATGTAGACGTAATTTATCTTGACTTTGCAAAGGCGTTCGACAAAGTCGATATCAACATATAAATTTGGCAAATGTTAAAAAACTTGGCATACAAGGAAAAATGTTAGACTGGATAACAGCATTCATGAAAAAACGGACTCAAATGGTCTGTGTAAATGGCAGCATCTCTTCACCAGTGCATGTTCTGTCTGGTGTTCCACAGGGAAGTGTGTTAGGTCCTCTTCTCTTCTTCATTCTCATGTATGATATCGATAAAAGCATTCATCAAAGCACACTCCTCTCAAGTTTTGCGGATAACACACGCTTGCTTCAACAAATACTCACCCTTAACGACTCAGAGAATCTTCAAATGTAACGGAACCACGTTTATGCCTGGGCAAATCACAACAATATGTTTTTTAATGAAACAAAATTTGAATTATTACAATTATTACAAAACGGTAAAAACCATGAACTGAAGCAATCTACCTACAAGTCGCCATCCGGAGAAACCATAACAACCAAGAATTATGTTAAGGACTTATGTTAAGGAGTAATCCTGAGCACTGACTGTACCTTCATGATTCATATCAACAATGTTATAGAAAAAGGAAAACTATTGTCAAGCTGGATCCTTCGAGTGTTTCAATCAAGAGAACCAGTTGTAATGCTTACACTGTGGAGATCACTAGTTGTACCCCGTCTAGAATATTGCTCGCAGTTATGGTCCCCTTCTTCGAAGTACCTTGTGAAATCACTCGAATCAGTACAATCAAGTTTTTTGCCCAAAATCTATGGTTCTGATAGAAAAAATTACTGGAATAATTTAAAGTCTTACAGAATATACTCATTACAAAGAAGAAGAGATAGATACCAAATTATCTACCTGTGGAAAATACTAGAAAGCTTTATACCAAATTTCCTTCTTCACCCTGTTTTATGCAACACAACACCACGTAAAGGAAGACTCTGCAAACTCCCAGTGATGTCATCTGCCAGCAGAAGTCACTTCTCCCTTCTGCACTCATCCTTTCGTTATCAAGCACCCAGACTCTTTAACTCTCTTCCCAGAACGCTTAGGGACCTAACTGGATGCACAGTAGGAAAGTTCAAAAACTATCTTGACAATTTTCTCCAGACTGTACCTGATGAGCCCCAGGTCTTAAATATGCAGGAAAATCAAGACCTGAACAACAGTCTCCTGACAATACTTAAAAATGCTGCATCTATTCCACTACCTCTTTCAGGTATTGGAGCAGCACAAGAAGACACCGTTGAGGTGAACGCCGGTCGAGCATGACAGACGTGAGTGACCCTAGTCAAATGATTATCAGAAGTATCAGAAGTAAGTTGACTTGGAGATAAGTGTGGGAGCTACTTCTGCCTTTGTGCATATGACTTTAAAACTTTGTGACCTGTAATCGAGAAAGGAGATCAGCATAAGTGTTGGAACTTCCAGGTATGTGACACAATAAAGAATTGATATTCCGCTGGGCAGTAAAAAAGAACAATTTCCGAATCAATGACATGATGTGCTTGCATTTTACACTACCCTGTTTTCCAAATGTTAACAATGGCTTCATTATCTATGCATAAGCGTAACTACTAAAATCACAAACCACCCAAAACGAGCCTAAACCATCCAAAACAACTCAAAACCACCCAAAAACGAGCCAAAACCAACCCCCAAAAAAGTTTTTTCACGAAAGCCAGATTGCCTGATTTCGTTGGCTGCCATATAAATTTCCGTAGTAAACAACGAGGATATGGACAGTACTTGGGAACCCCCAGTCCCCCCCTACAATTAGGTTACCAACAGTAGCTTACTTTATCGACTCCGAACATTTCGTGTTGCCTTGTGACAAGGTTAAAGTCAGACCCCACGGTTGTTTCAAAGCCCACAAATGAACTACTTGCAGCAATGAAAAGTCTAGCTGTGATTGCTGTTGCAACAGGTGTAACGAGAGCAGAGCTCATGAGTTTGAAGCAGGATCGTGACGAACAATTTAGAGCTTTCGCAGCCATGGTACGTGGCAAAGCTGAAACATGTGGCTACACAACGCAATGTGCATGTACATGTACAAACATTGTCGACTTTACTGACTCCATTGCTAGAGACGTACTACTCTCGGGAATTGCTGACACAGACATCCGACGTGAGATGCTTGGTACACAAGGTATCCTGGATAAACCAGTTAACAACATCAACGAGAAACCAGGAGACGCAGGAGCAATCTTTGCCCAAGTATCTTCAATGCGTTCCAAAGATCTTGCACTCGGTCATAGCGTTTTTACTAAAGGACAATGGCGTAGATCCCGATTTATGGATCACCCAACTGTACAATTGGAGCTATATAAACTTCCATCTGATTATAAACACTTCAAACGCAAATGTCCTAATGTAAGCTCTACCACGATCACAGCCCTTGCCGATTGTGGCGCACAAGCATGCTTGTGGACGTTGCAGGAGTTTATCAAAGCTGGATTTTCCAGAGAGGATCTGATCCTTATACCCATTGATCTGGTTGCAGCTAACAAATCACCAATATTGATTGAGGGAAGTATCCCCATAAGATTGCGCTGGACTGATGCAGAAGGCACTATACACAGCTGTGCTACAATCGCCTATGTCAGTAAGCATGCCAAGGGGTTTTACCTCTCTCTTCATGGGCCATGACGGACCTTGCTATCGTTTCGAAAGACTTCCCAAATGTCGCATCTTTCGACCTACACAATCTGCTCTGATCTTTTTGTTTTAAACGATCTCGTTTTCATGATTTTTAAACTATCTATATGTAGCGATCATTTTCTCTTTCTACGATCCCATTCTCATGATTTTTAAACAATCTATGGCAATATCTTCCCTTTCTACGATGCAGATTTGACTGTTTTTAAGCGATCTTTTCGCTTTCTTCGATTTCGTTTTCATAATTTATAATTTATTTATTTTGATTTCCACGATCCTGTTTTATGCTTTTTCAAACATCTACAGCAACCTTTCGACTTTTTACGATCTTGTTTTGTTATTTTTGTGACAAAGAATGCAAATGTGTGATAAATATGTTATATTAGAAGACATTTTGATACGATTTAAACTGTAACTAATTTAAGAAAGTGTTGAAACAAATTAATTTTAAATTTTTTGAAACGATTGGGAAACAATTTTCAATTAAGCGAAACGATTTGAAACTGTTTTGAAACGAACTGAAATGCATTTGAAACAATTTTTTTGGAAAAACATTTTCTAAAACTGGTTTCAAAATCGTATGGAGATCGTTTCAGGACTTATTGTAATTGGTTACAACAGAATAGATGTATCTATTAACCCACGTCTGGGTAGGAAGTGTTTATTACCACCCTAGAACTGCACCTTAACTTAAAACCCATTAGAAGCTGAGAGTGTCCTCACTGCCACTGCTTGGTGCCAAATTATTCAATTGCTTACCAAAAGAAGTGAGAAATTGTACAAAATGTGATGTTCCAGTGTTTAAGAAGCTGCCGGATAATTTTCTGTCTAAAATTCCAGATGAACCCCTATCATAGGGCCAGTAGCAAATAGAAGGGTGGATTTAAACTCACTTTTACATATATGGTTGGAAAAGATTACATATGTGTGGAAAGGATGAGACTGGTGTGTGCCGCCTTTGTCCTTCTTTAGGGTGGAATACATGGTCAATGAAGACGGTTACTGTAAGTTGATTTTTGAGTCTGTATGTAGCTATATATGTTAATGATTCTCTGAATGCTTTTAGTTTATAAACCGGTTGAAAATTGCTATCAGTTAATGAATAGCTATTATTAGCCGTATATATATATAGCTGTATTAAAGGCGGCCTCGCATTCTTCTAGCTCTGCTATATATATAGTGTGGTCTCTTGTTTATTCAAAATATATAGTGGTACGGATATTACTATGTTGTATTGTATATAATCTATTTAAAATGTGATTTTTTTTTGTCCTTACCAATAACATATATAGTCTTGTAAATCATGTTCACTAAATAAATGATTACTTAGCTACTTACTTACTAGCTATATAATATATATATATATATATATATATATATATATATATATATATATATATATATATATATATATATATATATAGCTATATATAGCTGCCTTAATTGGGGGACTCGTCACTGCTCTGAATACAATAATGCACCTAGTACCAACATGTCCTCCCAAGAATAAACTATGATAATCATACTTTCTGAAATTTAAAAAATATTATGTTAATCATCGTAATTTAGTCTACTTTACGGAACATATTTTGCAGAACAAATGTTAACTCGTTCTGCTTTTAAAAAGAAAAGAAACGAGCCACCACGTGCGGAGCGAACGAAAGGAACAACAAAGAATATATATATATATATATATATATATATATATATATATATATATATATATATATATATATATATATATATATATATATATATATATATATATATATATATATATATATATATATATATATATATATATATATATATATATATATATATATATATATATATATATATATATATATATATATATATATATATATATATATATATATATATATATATATATATATTTATATATGAGTTTTAGCTAGCTATAGCTACCTTCATTTAAATCTGTAAGAAAGAGAGAAAGAAGAAAATTATTCGAAACTAGCTAGCTAGCTAAGACTCACTCTGTGTTTAAAATGAAATACCTAGCATGGACAAATAAGTTTATTATATAGTTATACACAGTGTAGCCATAGCTAGCTAGCACCAGGGGTGAAAACTTCTCAGGGGTTATCCTAGCACCTTTTGTTGAACTTTTTTATAGTTATAACTGACCTGGCTTTGTGGAAACTAAAGAATATGTCCACTGTTTGTTTATTTTGTGTAATTCGCTACAAGAAAAAGCTTTTTGTTGCACATCCTAGGCCTGGGTGACTAGCTAGGCAGTTTTGCTAAATGAAATTTATCTGACAAATCAATGCCAACAAACACGTGTGTTACATAAGTTAGTGCCTACTGTAAGTCTTCCAGGTTTACGTCAAATCCATTTTTGTTTATTTTCTGACAAGTAACTTTCATCATGTTTGACAATGATATTTTTCATAAATATAGTTGGGGACTGACTCCTTCACACAAAAAATCTAAAATCTTAAATCGATGTCACCAATATTTATTCACTGTTTCCTCTTCAGTGTGCAGCTCAATGATATAAGATTATATACATTTTTTGATGAACAGCTAGCTGATAAGATATATAGCTATATATAAATAAAAAATATGTATATGTGGGGTTCGATCCTGTAGTGAGATAAAAAGCAATTGCAAACTTGTCTCACTACAGACCGATGGCTCAGTTGGCAGAGCAGTGGGGCGATAACCCAATGGTTGCTGGTTTGAATATTCCCCAGAGTTTTAATAAATCTTACATTGACATTATTTTTTATTTCTTTAGCTTCGTCAAGTCACTTTACTGCAAAGAAAAAGAAGATTCAAAAACTTACATTTGGAAAACGCCTAAAGGTAATCAAATCTGAATTTTGTGTTGATATCTGTAACCTTCCTAAACAGGTGGATTTTTCATAGGCTATTAACCTTTTCTATAACAATATTCATATTTTTGTGTGTTAAAAGTGGTCATTTCACATGCAGGCAAGGATAATATATATATATTATTATGTATATATATATATATATATATATATATTTACAACAGGCAAATCCTTGTGGATTTTCTGATGGGCTAACAATGAATTTTGGTTTATTACAGTATCTTAGTCATAACTTAGTTATGGAAAACTGTTTGTTTATTTTAGAAATGTGAGGAATGCAATGCAAAAAATGAGATTGCAACTAAAAAATGCATTGAATGTGGTAATATAATAAAAAAAACCCGAAAGGGTATAGAACATTATATTCCTGCTGGTAAGAGCAATCCTACCTTGCAAAAAGATATTATCCATGGACGGGTATGTGATAAATAACAATAGAATTTTTAAATACTTTTGGCTGAAGTTTCTAGCTCTTAAATATATTGTTTTTTTTATAATCAGTTGCTTGGTTTAAATGAACAACATGGCTATCATTCAGTCCTATTTATGATTAAAAAGGGAACCAAGAACATCACTTGTGATTCATATGCAACTCCTGGCTTTGCCGAAGAATTCCTGGGCCCCAGAGAAAATAGAACGCCAAATGGTAGCATTATAATTAGGACCATTAAAGATTGCTTTCAAGGTATATATGTATACTATCTATATAATATATCTTGTATTTTGTGTTTTATGTAATGAAACCATGAATCTTCAGTATGACTAATGACTGATGAAATAAAATGCTAGTGTGTCGTTGTTACGAGGTGTGGATTAAATCCATATCCGTCTAGCAGCTAACATTTTAATTTTTATAGAAACACATGATATCAGCGCAACACGACATGTGAACAAAGATTCTGAAGTAGATCAGATATCTACCAGAAAATTTAGAAGGTAGTTATAAATAAAGTTTCACAAACCACTTTTCAAAGGCATATTTTGTCATAGTACCACAAGCAGCTCATACAGAACACTTTTCTAATCTACTTTCTTATTCTCAAACTGTAAGTTTAGAAATACATTTTTTATTTTAGAACAAAACAGAAATATGGATGAGGATGGTGCAAACGTACTTTTGGAGGAGCTGCCTAACCAAAACAATGGTACTTGTTTCAGAAATTTAAATGTTTTTAACATATTCTACATTTTTTATTTTTAAGCATGAAGATTCTATCCACCTAAATACTTGATTCTAAGCAAAGAGAAAACTTATATATTTAAAAATTATTTGTAGAAACCAATGCCACACCTGATGTTGTGGAAGAGAGCGTGTATCGTGGAAACTTTGTGGATGGTGTATCAGGTGAGAAGATTTTTACTGCAATTTATTTTTAGCTGATCTGAGACAAAAGTAAATATCATGTTGTTTTTTTGTTTAGTGTTACCAAAATCAGAAATAACTGTTGGGCATATATTGTCTGTATATGCTCAACCTGATGACAATGAAACGTTTGGCTTTTAAAAGTAGTGTCTTCAACCGGGCGTAAAATTGAAGGCATGTGGCTGAATAAGCTATCAGAATGTAGATATGGTATTGGTGACCCATGTAAGGTTGTGTGGAACAACATTGTGAGAATTTCGAAGGATGGTAAAACATACTTTGTCCTTCATGCTCTGAGTGAGGCTGGTGTGTTCCATATATCAGGAGAAGCTGAGCAATTACTCATATCTAATTGTAACTAATACAGTTTCTCTTTTTTGTCTCTATGACATAGAATTGTATACTTTTCTATCTATACATAGATCTGTATACTTGTCTAGTTGTTTGCGAATATGCTTTGAGAAATTTGTACATTTTACAACACATATTGTTACATTATCTTACGTAAATCCAAATATACAGATCCAAAAGAGAAACTGTTGATGTAAATTTAATGTATATTTATGTATATTGAAATACATATGATGTAAATATATATGTTTTTGTTCTTTTTTTTGTTCATTAGTGTGGATAAATTTTCAAAATTGAATAAAGGCATGTAAAATTTGCGCACTGTTAATAGAAGAAAAAATGTTACTTGTTGAGAAAATGTCTATATATACGTTCTTTCATTAGGTCATTCTAAATAAAAAAACAATGTCAAAATCGAATGAATCGAAGTTCAAGTATTCTGGTGATCGTAACTTTTATCCAGGTACTTTTTTCATAATATCTGTATATCTATATAAAAACGTGTTTTAATTTCTTTGGTCACATTTTAAATATTGGCTTACACTTTGATCGTATATATTCTTTATGTTCTTTAATTATGCTGTCTTACTTGTTCGCTTGTAATCCTGAAATTATTGTTATATGTTCTTATGATAGTGACCTCGATTAGCTTTTTAAGTCTCCTTCCATTTAGAAATTTTAATTATTACCTTGATACTATATCTATGTGGGAAATGAATACTAGAAATAAGGGAAGTCCTGTATTTACTGTGAATAACAACATTATCTTAAAAGTACTATTTGTGTGTGTTTTTATTATTTTATTATTTAGAACTGCCATTTATTCACAACATTCCTGCCGACAACAATCCAAGGTGGTTAAATAATTCACTCTAGTTGTTGTTGTTGTTTTTGCTGTTGTTATTGTTTTGGTTCATTGTACATTGCCAAAATTTTAATTTTGCTTGAATTAAATATGCGAAAGTTGATGCGAAAAAGTTTGTTTTTTACCTAAAAAATTACTATATTATGCATTATAAATTTCAGACATATTCAGGCTATAAACTTCGTGCGTCGACGGTGCACTGAGATCCTAAGCGATCTACAGAATCATCTTGGTAGTACAGATGCTGTAAAGGTCATAGCAATAAATAGCAGAATAATATATGAAGTGAAATGTCCATTCAATAGATGTCAATATGTAGGAGATAAAGTTGACCGTCATATGAAAGCTGTGCACTCGGTTTCAGACAACTTTTCAAATCAAGACAAGTTAGACTGTTTAATTATTACACGAAGATTTATCGTATTGGTCAAGTCAAACCTCTTCCTTGTAAAGCTTGTAACAGGTATGTTATTTTATTTTTTATTACGAAAAGTCCGTAGAAAAATATATATTTTGACTATTTTTACGTGTCTTGTCAATGCTAGATTAACGAAAGGGCCTCTCGCCTTAAAGCTCTTTTTTTCCACATTATGAAACATGTAGTTTGTTTATTTTAGATACTTTGACAGATTTATGACACACGTCAAAAAACACACAATAGAAAACAGCGAAAGAGTTTTGTCGATTTCCCGCCGTTTCGATAAGGCTTTAAAGAAGAAATATGATAGTTTTTAGGGGTTTTATTCTTTTTTATGTAACTTGTAAGACCAATTTTTTTTTTAAATATATATTCAGCAATTGGCGCTAATTGTTAAAATCATTTCCCAGCTTTGAAAATAGGTTAAAGAAATAAGAAATTTTATTAGCACCAAAAGCTTCGATACTTATCGTGTTCTGTGAGTTCAGTATGAGAAAAGTAAAAGCTAGCCTAAATGCGAATTTGGTCGAAGTTAATTGTTAATAAACAGCTTAGTCTGTAAAAATAAGAACAAGCAATATCAAGTCACACTTAATTTCTTTTTTGTTGCTTACAAAAAAACCTGTACCTAAAAAGGACGGGCAAACCCGTGGATTTTTCCAGTAGTACAGTATAAACGCGTGCATTCGACCTTTCATGAAAAGGGGGCTGTGAAAAATAATATATTAGTAATTGGTGAATTTTATTATTGCACATCCGTATTTTCATTCTCAACGGAGAAATTTTTACCCCGATCGGACCTCAGGCACTATGTTAGTGATGAGCAAAGTTGTTCTTCTTCAATATGAATATATATTATTCCTTCGCCATATATAATATGAAACCTCTCCTCTATATCGAACATCTTGTGGGCCCAATGAAAGCGATGTGCGCTGAATCTAGGTGGTGGTACGGTAATTTAGAAAAAGGGGGTAAGGCGGAAGGCGTTTCTGACTGGAAGTGAAGAGGCGTGATGTCGTACGGCCAAAACATAAATCGAAATACAAAACACATTTACTAAACCACGAAAATCCGAACACAGACTAATGAACAAGAGAATTACGCACCAAAACATAAGAAATACGCTCTACCCAAGAGAAACACAAAGAAAAAAGTGGCTACAAGCGAATAACACAACAACAAAACGCAAAGAAGGAGATCCAAGTATTTTTTTTCTTGTCGAGTTTAAGGCCTACATAATCAACATTTAAATAAAAAAATCGATGCCTAGAGTGCAAAATGATGAAATATTCATTATGTTCAGAAATTATGAATATTTATTCATTGAATTGGATATAACATGTATAGCTGTGTTTTCAAGAAATAATTTAACTTTCTGACAAAGAACACCGATAGTGGCCAGAATATTCTTATAATAAGTCAGACATTCGCTCATTGTTTCCTCAAATAATTATTTTTTTTTTCGTGCCGGCGTGATACAACTAATTAATAAGCCGGCTTGGTACAACTAAGTCAATTAAATGACGCTTTTTTACCTCGCTAATCATCGCACGTGGTTTGTTATCGATCACTTACCAAATTTGTTAAGCATGACCAACAAACAAATTGAGAAAGAATTACAGTGGAATCTCTCTAAAGGCGGACACTTCATAAAACGGACACTTTTTTTCGCATCAAATGAGATTTTCCCTTAAAAAACCTCTGTGTAAAGCGGACGCATGAAAAATAAACTTGTCGCAGCCCGATTATTGACGAGGAAAGTCAAGACATGCTGTCATCAGTTACGAAAAAAGTGGAGGATCTCGAAATATTTCACAAAAAGTTCACATTCATCAAATTATATGTCTCATTTCCTTGATTGAAAGAAAAAACGTATATAAACAAAGAAAGTCATGTTTCGGGCAAAATTTTGCTCTGAAAGTGATTTTTGGATGCATACTTTATAAAGCGGACACTTTTATAAGACGGACACTACTTTTTTTCTCACCAATGGTGTCCGCCTTTAGAGAGATTCCACTGTATATAGAGGGTAACCCTTTCGTTATAATCAGACCCTTTATAATGACCGACCGCTTACGGGTTTACCCGCACAACATCCTTTCCTCTACATACCGATACTTCGAATCCTCCACTGGAGAGTAGGGGACCACCCGAATCGAAAAACAAAAAACGCACTGGGTTTTTTTTGTGTTGAGGACCAAGAGGGAGTGGAAGAGGGTTTGTGGGGTAACTTAGCGGTGATTTTCAACATATCGATCCACCAATTCTTATCATAGTAATATATTATAAAACATATGGGTAAACTGCTGCAACCGCACACTATCTACTTAGAATACTTTGAATATAAAAATATGAAAAACACAGTAAGCGGCAGGGTACAACTCTTTTTCACTGAATCATGAATTTGTTATTTTGCTCGCATGTTTATTCGCATGTCGATCCAATCAAATGTCTTTATCATTAGTAATATATTATATACATACGAGCGTTACGGCTGCAATCGCAGACTTATCTACTTAGAATACTTGGATATAAAAAGAAGGCGGCAGGGTACAACTCATTTTCACTGAATCATGAATTTGTAATTTTGGTCGCCTGTTTATTCGCATGTCGATCCATCAAATGTCTTATCATAGTAATATATTATATACATACGAGCGTTACGGCTGCAATCGCAGACTTATCTACTTAGAATACTTGGATATAAAAAGAAGGCGGCAGGGTACAACTCTTTTTCACTGAATCATGAATTTGTTATTTTACTCGCCTGTTTATTCGCATGTCGATCCATCAAATGTCTTATCATAGTAATATATTATATACATACGAGCGTTACCGGCTGCAATCGCAGACTTATCTACTTAGAATACTTGGATATAAAAAGAAGGCGGCAGGGTACAACTAATTTTCACTGAATCATGAATTTGTAATTTTGGTCGCCTGTTTTTTTCGCAAAATAAAAATATTTTGGGGTCATTCATATTTCAGTTTGAGGTTAAAAATATTTTATTGCACAGTTAAATCTTCTTATGGCGGTCATAATTGATAGCAGACGTTAAACAGACCGTATTACATCCAGACGGCTATACCCACGCCCCGGTATAAAAAAGAGACAACTATAGGGTAAACTTATTTCGCTCGAAGTTTATTTACTCTGTACCGAATAATCGAACCGCGATAAGGTGTACTTAAGTTCGCTATATACATGTTTTCATAGCCATGTTTAAAAGAAATACAATGCTTAGATTAAGGTACATTTTAACTCCTAATTCGCGAAAGCGATGAATGTAATCTTCTTACTTTTACAAATTCGAGGGAGAAAATGCACGCCAACTATTTGTATGATTGATGTCTTTATTGGAGTCTGGTAACGACATGTGAAAACTAACTTTTCTGGGTCAGAATTTTTTTTTTTTAAACACTCGTACAAGATATAAAAACAAAGCAAAAAAACCGTTTAAATACATTTGTGAAATGTGTCACCTACATTTGACAACACATGTGTAGGCTAAATCGTTGTCCTTGTTAAACAATGGAAATTCGTCAGGTATATTTTTATTCTCGATGAAAGACACTTTTCCGCCGTATGGATCATAACCGTGGCTATCAACAATTACTACACCTCTTTCTGTTGGAAGAATACATACAGCCATGTTATTGACAATTAGTACAGAAAAATAGTTGCACTGCAATTGCGAAGTATTTTCAATATAACGTTTAAACTCCGAAGCGAAAATGTTATTTTCGTCACCAATGTTTATATTTATAGTGGCAGGTAGTATACTTAGAGCCTCCACAATATGGAGAAAACCTCTAGTGTCGTGATGGTCATACAAAAAATTTCCGGCATAAACAGCGCCACAAAAAATGGAGATAAACGATTCGCAGAATTGTTGGTAATTGTTATTTTTTGCTAAAACACCCTTGGAATTAGTCATCATATATCCGACTAGTAGAGAAATGATGACACATGCATTGCTTCCATTACTGCCAGCCAATTTATTTTGGCAACAATCCGTTGGTAGCATAATATCGATTGACTCATTTTTTTCTTTAACAGTACAATCACCAAATGCAAATGAATTTCCGAGTTCCATTCCCATGGATGAAATAAAATCGAATGAGATATCTGCAATATCGAACATTTCAATAGGTGATGTAGCACCGCTCTCTTCATCTGATAGATGTGTGTCACTCTCGTTGCTGTTTTCGGTGCTGCTCTCGTTTCTGCTAATTATGTCACGATTGATGCTCTCAGAGCCTTCACAAACATGTAAACCATCACTGTCGAAGTAACCTCGAAATGTCGCTAACGCTTTTTCAATTTCACCTTGATAATATGCTATCGCAGTTTTTACCAAAACCAATCTCCCTCTGATAGCAGGATCCTATTAAAAAAAATTTTTTCAATTGTTTTCCACAAAGATGTATTTGATGCCTGCTAAAAATACATTACAATTGCATATTCACCATACCATGGAAAAACAAACACCGTATTCCAGTTCTTCCTCTCCACTCGATTCAACTTCTGTCACTACAAAGTAATGAATATATTGCATTAAAAAAATATATCTTAAAGATAAAAACACAGACAGGTCACTGATAAACGAACACATATCGATCTACATGTCTGTATTGTATCCTCTGCGTCTAATGACTGATGCAAAAAAGCAAAAAATAACTAAAAACAATACCAACTGATTCGTTTATAATCTGCCTCGAGCAATTTAACTTTTGAGCAAAAATAATGTAAACAACTTTGCATTTCTTCCAGCAGAATTTCTTTTTCTTCACACAGATGAGTATTATTGAGGTAGGCTTCCACACAAATTCGTCGATCGACAGCTAGGTATATATGTAAGAAAATAATACTTTCATTACAAGAAATATTTTTTTTACTATTACATTAGAAGCGAAAAAAGGACAGTATTTGTCAACATTTTACAATTGTTTAAAATAAATTAGGACATTATCAGGCAAAAGAAATGTCACTAAATCTTTTATCTCAACAAATATTCTGGTAACCTGTTCCAGAGACCACATTGACATTAGTATTGAGCCATGGAA